>JAPEUW010000278.1:0-42249 GCA_027946445.1 Ascochyta clinopodiicola
GCCATCCCCTCCCCGCCCTTCCTCCCCGCCACCTCATCCTTCGCAGCCCACACAACCTCGACATCCCTCCGCACCCTCTCCCAGCTAGGGAACATCTTCGAGCGATACATATCGCGAAACCTGCCGCGCACAAACTGCCGCTGCGCGCCGTCGATGGCTTCGCAGCCGGCTGTGAATAGCGGCCAGATGTGCGAGGATGTGAGGGGCGAGGTGATTGCCACGAGGGACAGGTGGGTTAGGCAGGCTTGGATGTGCTCGGCGCTTATGGGGTTTGGGGCCCCGACGCCTAGCCAGGTCCGGTAGAGGTAGATGAAGGCTGCGTGGCGGTAGGCTTCGGCTGTGCTGGAGATGTCTGAGCTGGAGTGTGGGTGCGTGGAGAAGTGCATGGATAGGAGTTTCTGCTGGAGGGCGCGGCCGGTGGCGTCTTCGTCCTCGGTGAGCGGGTGGGATCCGCTGGCTTCTCGGCGGAGTTTTATGGCGTGTTGGAGCTGGCTTGTTTGCGCGACGATTAGGAGGACGGAGGCGATGCTGCGCATGGCTTCGACGCCTTCTACTGCTCTGAAGTCTGCGGAGTGGTCGAAGAGCGGCTGGTGGCCTCGTGAGATGGAGGAGAGGATGTCGTGGTAGGCGAAGAGACTTAGGAGGAAGCGTGAACTTGACGAGTCGAGCATTCCATCTACTCCACGTCGCGTGATCATGGCTTTGGCGCCCATTAGGTGGTTGACCACACTTGCTTCATCGTCTTCGCCAAAGAGACGCGCTGAAACTTGCATCATCAGTACTGTGGCGAGTGCGGGCTCGGAGTGTGCCTGGCGAGGATCCTGGATAAGCTCTTGTAGCAGGTGAATAGCATCTCGTTGATGTCGATAAGCCTGGAGGCGCAAAGACGGTTCAGAGGACTGCAGCGCGAGATGGTTTGCTGCCATCGATAAGACCGTGGATCGAAGAGCCGCCGATTCATATGCCATCGACGTGAGATGTAGCTGAAACGGAGTCGGCTGGCCATGTCTCGGGGCGATGGAGATCAAAGAAGAGAGCTGTTCGACCCAGTAGTGCAGCAGTCTCCTATCTTTCGCAGATAAATCCGGACCATAGCCTGTGCCATGGACTGGCGTGCGCGGAACCTCCACGATAGATGCAGGCGATTGAAGCGCAGCAGGCGAACTTTCAAACGACGACACCGACGAACCACTATCCACACTCGCTGGAGTCGACACGGACTTCTTTCTACCATTCCGAGGCTTCCTAACCACCACACCGACAGGCGCCTCCTGCCACTTAAGTCTGACGCCATAGCCTTTACAAGTGATCTTCAGCCTGGTGCATCTCTGGCAGTAAGGTTTCTGCTCATCGCACTTGTACCCGGCTTCCCTGCAGGTCCAGCATCCGGTACGTGTCCGTTTATGTGTCGTCGCCATGACGATCTTTCAGTGCCATTCTTTTCCGGGCTCTTTCACGCTCCTGGTTGAGCGGTTTGGTGTTCGCAGTTTAGCATACGCTGTCAGGCAGATATGCTCCACATAGCGACAAGTCAATTCAAGAAAGAGCGGGGTGTTTCCAGGTGCTAGACTGATGGAAATTGTCAAATATTATTCCGTTGTTGGTGCAGGATATAACGGAAAGTTAGTTCGTGCTGCTAGACAAACCGAGGCAGACCAATAAGAGCCCCACTTTTACAAGCCTCTAGACATCATCTCGTCACATAGACAGTCGCCCGCTAAGACCAAGAAGAAACATGTTCAACTCGCTTCATTCTTCATTACTGTGGATATAAATCACGCTCAATTGACAGACATCACGACAGGAATCTAGCACCAGAACACCCTACTGAGAATGCCAGCCGGGACAAAGTAGCAGAAATCTAACCATCCAGTCTCTCCATCTACTGCACTTGGTTGACAATCTCTTGTGCCTTTGTCAGACTCTCTACCATTTGCTGGCAGTCCTTCCGCCTCCTGACAGTGTACTCGGACTCCTTCAGCAGCTCGTCGAGCTCGTCCATCTTGTACATGTTGGTGAGAAGCTCGCCCTGCATGTTCTCCCTCGACCACGAAACGAGGTTGAGCATGATGGCCTTGGGGACCATGTCGATCATTGTGCGGCGGACGATGTTGAAGTAAGATGTGATGAGAAGTTCTACACACTGTTAATGATGGCTTAAAACGGAGAGTTCAGCACACTTACTGATGACTTCGACCTCCTGCGCCTCCTTCTCCGAAAGAGTACCAGAGGCCTTTAGTGTTGCTGGCGGTGGCTCCATAGCCGCCATCTTCTTCTTGTTCTTACTAGCAAAGAACGAGCCGAAGAAACCGCCGCCTTCCTCGCCTCCAAGGGATGGTGACATCGATCGAGGAGGGACCTGGGGTGCGATGGGCTTTCCCGTTTTGGGGTCCACCTGCTGCGGCTTGGCAGAGTTGTGTCGCTCGTGCACGATGGCCATAGCGCGCGAACCATTGATGAAGTCGGGGTGGCCAGTGTTGATATAGATGGACTCCATACCGACGAGGTCACGGACGAGCTTGTTGGTGGGGTCCATAGCCTTCTTGAAGAACTGTACTACGACAGCATACAGCTTCTCCTTGAGCGCAGGATACCTCCTGAACGTCGGCTTGTTCAGAAGCTGGCCAAGGATGCGGATCAACTCGTCGTAGACCAGGCTCACACACTTCAAGCTGGGGTCTTCCAATCGCTTGATCTGCTGCTTAACAATGAGTTCGAATGCCGTTGTTCCTACGAAGAGCGCAGGAGATGAACCAGAAGAGTTGTAAAGCACCGTCCTGATATCGACGTCCTTGACCTGGTCGAAAGGATCTACAGCCTTGACACCGTTCGCGTACAGTTCGTGGTAAACGAAGGAGATACGCGCACCACCCGAAAGCTCGGTCGCGGACAGCTCCTGGTTGTTACCGTCGAGAACACCTCTGTACTCGTTGGTAAACTCTGTGATCATGTTGAGAACGATATTCGAGCTGTTGCCAAGCATGGAGTTTCCGAGTTGACCAAGCTCGAGCTGGTACTTCTGCAGCGATGATGCAATACGAGCCTTGATGTCGGGGAGTGTCTGCTTGATGTGCATCATGAGGATCTAACACTGTTAGCAGGTGTACTACAGACTGCGACACACTGAATGCCTACCAAGTTGAGCTTGCGAGCAAGGTACGGTGTACCGCAGTAGGCAGCCTTGTTGCGGTAGGCCTTGTGGTTCTCGAAAAACTGCTTCTCGTGTTCCAGAGCGTGGGAGATGGCCTTCTTGTTCTCGATATCCCTTTGCCCACGGTTCACGACCGGCACGTAACCCAACCGCAGAGGGATGATGCGGCCGGCGAGAATGTCGACAACATCTGTTCCCTCGTCCATCAAATCGACCTTTGTCAACACACCAATTGTTCGCTGACCCTCGGGGTCCACCTCTCGCGCCAGCTTCAGACCGTCCGAGTTGGCCAAATCAGTGTTCGCGGCAGTGACGGCGAGGATGATGGCGTTGGGCTTGCTGATCTGCTTCAGAACCATCTCTTGGATCTGTCGCTCGATATCCCTCGGCTGGTCTCCAACAGGCACTCGTGTCAAACCGGGCAGATCGACAAGGGTGAGCGTCAGGACGTTTGGCGAGTAAATCCTCAGGTTGATGGGTGCTGGCGAAATGCCCGCATTTTTTCCCGTCTTTGCCTCTGTCTCGCGAATGATCTCCTCTCTGATCTTGTTGAAGTCGTGGAACTTCTGGCCAGGAATGTGCAGGAACTCTCCCCACTCGTTCACGTTGGACTCGGCATCGCTGGTCTTGACCTCCTCGACTCCGTTCGATTGCGCGGCGCGGTTGATGAGTTGCAGAATAAGCGGTCTTCGGGTGACAATACCGGAGCCTCGAGGCAGGCTGTTGTGAAGCGCAGTCAGTATGGGTGCCCAATCTGGTCGCAACAAGGCGCGCAGGACCACGAGACACTTACAAATCGCGACCGACAATGTTCTCCAGCACCGAACTCTTTCCGCTGGATTGCGATCCAACGACGGCGATCTGGGGCAGGTCTATAGGGTTTTGCACCTATGGTAGGCATCAGCATGTGGGAGCTTGCATGTGGGTGCGCCGCAAGCAGGACGGGGCAGCGCAGGCGCATGTGCGGTGCAGGTAGGCGGTACATACTCCGACTGTTGTGAAGACATCTTGCAGCTTGTTCACGAGGGTGATCAAGCTAGGGTCGTTGACGTTGATGCTGTCACTCTGTTAGCTTTAGACCCCAGATTGCATCCCCATCCCCAAATGCCCCTCAAAACACAGCACGTACGCATTAGGGTTTGCCGCCATGGTGGGCAGATGTGAGCGGCGATTGGGAATACGCAGTCGATGTGCGTACGCAGGAGGATATGTAGAGGAGCAGCAGTTGTTCGTTCGGGTGCCGATGCGGGAGTGTTTGGGTTTCTGGAGGTTGAATGGCTTGTTGCAGCTCGCACATGTCCCCGAGCGAGCTAAGAGCGCCACTGTGGCTGAGCACCTTCGTCACCGTGCTTCTTGCTGCTTGCGTTCTAGAAACAGCCAACAGACCTTACATTTTACAGAAGATTCTCAGTGCCATTCTGCAGGCCACCCATAACCTTAGCAGAAACCTCGCGACTTCAGCAAAGTTTATCACAGCTACAGAGCAGCAACAACTCCGTTGACAGCCTCCAGCAGTACTGCTCGAGGGGCTGTCGCTGCGGTCACAAGACACGTGCACGCGTCGTCAGCGATTTCAGGCGACAACATTTGGGTCTTGGTACAATTCACAGTCTATGTTCAGCACAATACTCGGGGCTATCTCGCTATGCAAACACCATCATCCTGTACTGGCGCCTACTCGTCGATGACAGAGGCAAACTTCTCTGTCAGCTTCTGCAACAGCTGCTCGTACTGTAGATCCTGTTAGCAAAAGCAAAAATAAGAATCCAAGTGCGACTCACCTTCTTTGTGATGGCCTCCTCGCCGTCAGAGGGTACCTCGAACTTCATGCTGCGCAGCTGGCTCTGAATCTCCGAGGTTGCGTCTCGGACCTTGGGCCAGCTGTGTCCCTGGGCAACTGCCTTCTGTGCCTCGTCGTGGAACGCCATCATGTTCTTCATCATCCACTCAGTCTTCCACAGCGGACAGAACTGGTCGTAGTCCGAGTAACCGTTCTGCTGCAGGAAGTCTTCCTTGAGCAGGGTCGCGACATCGAGCGTAATCTTGTCAGAGTCGCCCAGAGCGGACTTACCCACAAGCTGCACCACCTGGTCGAGATCGTCGGATGTTGTGAGAAGCTCCTTGATGCGGTCGCGGAGGCGAGGGAAGTCGGGGTTGTTCTCGGCATAGTACTTGTCGAGCGGCGTTGTGTACTTGGAGTAACTGATCGACGTGTTGACCGAGGGGAAATGCTTTCGCTGAGCGAGCTTCTTGTCGAGACCCCAGAAGACTTGCACAATGTTGAGCGTACTGGTCGTGACAGGGTCGGAGAAATCACCACCCGGAGGGCTGACGGCACCGACAATCGAAACCGATCCGTGACGCTCGGGGCTACCGAGAGCAGTGACGCGACCGGCACGCTCGTAGAAGGACGCAAGCTTGGCACTAAGGTAAGCGGGGAAACCCTGATCAGCCGGCATTTCACCCAGACGACCAGAAATTTCACGGAGCGCCTCAGCCCATCGCGAGGACGAGTCAGCCATCATGGCCACGTCTTTTCCTTGATCCCTAAAGTATTCAGCGACCGTAATCTGAAGGGCGTTAGCAGGCGTACAATGTAGTAGTAGAGATACAATGGATACAATGTTGTGCGTGAAAGACTTGAGGGGAGATTGCAAGACTTTGGAGGTAGCCAAAGAAAATTTGGGACGTCGGGAGCGCAGGGAACACTTCGAGGAGAAAGAAAGCCCAAGAAAAACGAGTGGGGAGGACATTAGTATTAAAAGAAGAAAAAGTACTCACTCCAGTGTAGATGGAGGCTTCACGGGCAGCCACGGGCATGTTTGAGGTGTTGGCAATGAGCGTTGTGCGCTTCATGATGGGCTCCTTCTTGCCGTTGACCTCGATGGTCAGCTCGGGGAAGTCCATTAGGACTTCGGCCATCTCGTTACCACGCTCACCGCCTGTGCTCGCGTTAGCTGATGACTCGATACAAGATCAGACACGCCACTCACATCCGACGTAGACGATGATGTCAGAGTTGGAGAACTTGGACAGCGACTGGGAAATGACAGTCTTTCCGCAACCGAAAGCGCCGGGAATGCAGACGGTACCACCCTGGACGGAGGGGAAAAGCGAGTCCAAGACACGCTGGCCGACAATGAGGGGCTGGTCGGACGACAGCTTCTCGTTGGAAGGACGAGGCACTCGCACAGGCCATCGGTGCATCATGCTGTGCTCAGTCTTGGTGCCGTTGAACTCGATCTCGAGAATCTTCTCGTCAACGGTGTAGCTGCCCTTCTCGGCGATGCGGGTGATGGTTCCACGCGCGCGGGGCGGGAGGAGGATCTTGTGCTCGCTGAGCAGGGAGTTCTCGAAGACGGTACCGAAGACATCACCACCAGTGATGTGGTCGCCAACCTTGAGGCTGCCGGGTGTGAAGTCCCACTTCTTCTTACGGTCGAGGGCGGGCAGATCGATACCACGAGGGATGTAGATCGAGTTGGAGTCGTCGGCGATACCCTTGAGGGGACGCTGGATACCGTCGTAGATTGTCTCCATGAGACCAGGGCCGAGCTCGACGGACAGAGGCTGTCCGGACCTTGTGACAGGGTCGCCTACAGTGACACCAGCTGTAGTTTGTTAGTATGTATCGTGGTAGTTTGTCCTTGCGCGTTCGTACCAGTCTCCTCGTAGACCTGGATGGTGGCCTTGTCGTTCTCAATTCGAATGACTTCTCCGACGAGGCTGTCGTGGCCAACACGGACCTGGAGGAATTAGCATGTGCCTCTGATAATTGTATATAGGCCACCTACAAGTTCGTACATGGCAACACCAATCATGTTCTCGGCCACGATAACGGGACTAGGGTGGTTAGTAGGTAGCGTAGAGAGGCGAACGATGCGGTGACGTACCCGGAGACGGAGAAGACCTGGCCTGTGAACTGTTAGCAGATATTCAAGAAGACGGACAACTGGCGCACTCACCATCAGGTTGCTTGGCCTCAGTCTGCTGCGACTGGGGCTTCTCCTGCTGCTTCTTTGGTTTCTGCCACCCCGCCAATTAGCTGCCTGCGCTGCGCCCACTCTGCATCGTGAAGAGCTTACAGGGCCCATCTTTGCTGCTGGCTTCTCTTTGCGTTCTTGGTAGCTGTCGTCGGTCAATGCGATGGGCGGCGGCGGTGGTTCGCTGACGTCTTCGCGGTGCGGTGTTGTCGGTGGGCTCCTGGGGAGCGGGACGGTGCGCGGCTCGACGTCGTCTTCGAACAGGCTCTTACTGTTCGAAAAGGTCGATATGTAGGAGATGTTCTTCTTCTGGATGAGGTCGAGAAGGGAAGGGCGCTTGGTCAGGCGAGGGCGATTGAGCATCAACGGTGATGATGGTGCAGGTTGGAGGTTGCTCCACAGACTGCGCTAAGAAACGGGACGTGCGCGCGAGCTCCAAGACAAGTTCAGCCAGCGTCATATGCCGTCAACAGGTAGATCTCCAGATGCGGCAGTGCTTCGAGGGCTTTTCGGTGTAAACAAATGCTAGCAGCGTCTCGTGCACACTCTGCTCGTAGGTGGGTTTTGACACACGCTTGTAAGAACTACAGCGCTGCTAGAGAACGAGGCCTACGTCATACCGGTAAAGCACCTCGACAGCGCAACAGGCGGACCTGAAGTCATCCACACAATGCGAGTAAACGGTGTCCCCGAGTCTGAGACCACGTCCAAGTCACGCACGGTCTCTGTGAGGCTTGCCGTACTGAAGAGGACTCTCAAGCAGGCTAGTATTTATTAAAGCCCCCTGCGAGCTTCAACGTATGGTTACTGCATGCTACCTCTATTTGCAGTCGTACTCTGACTTGCATCACTTGGCATCTCTGCTCTCACATGCACCTGGCTGCCCTCGATTCCTCGACGACCAGGACCCATCCCAACTCCAGTATCACGTCTCGCATTAGGTTCTCCTGCTTTCTCCTCGTCCACCAAGCCATCATTCAACATAGCTAGGCCCGCCAACCGCATGATGACTTTCTTATCCTCGCTGGCCGACATAGCCTGCTCAGACACCATCGCCGGTAGCCACTTTGCAAACAACGGTTTCATGACGAGCACCGAAGCACAGATGATAGCGATGCTGACCTCAGTTGTCGACCACACGACTGCATACGTGCCTGATGCTGTGAGATCTTAATAAAACTCAAGGTAATCAGAGTGTGGAGACGTACCTGTCATCTTACCCCGGTGAGCAGCGTCTTGCACCAGCGTCAGTCTCAGGATACTCACAATGCACACACTACCGTCAGTCAGCACTTCAAACCTCAAACATTCCCAACGCTATC
Source organism: Ascochyta clinopodiicola (assembly GCA_027946445.1). Classification (NCBI taxonomy): domain Eukaryota; kingdom Fungi; phylum Ascomycota; class Dothideomycetes; order Pleosporales; family Didymellaceae; genus Ascochyta; species Ascochyta clinopodiicola. The sequence goes on from JAPEUW010000278.1 coordinate 8,457, forward strand.
AGACTTACAATCCACCCAACCCAAACACAACCCAAAGCCCCCATTTCTGTCTCCTCGGCAACTTCAGCTTCCCCACAATCGGCATCGGCAGGACCCAAATCGCCCAGTCGATAACGATGCCCACAATGCTCGTGCTGAGGAAGTGGTGCTCTGCATTCTTACACTCCCCGTCTACCCTGACATCCCAGTAAGTCTTGACTGGGTTGCACAGGAACACGATACCGAAGACGCCCCAGGCAGTCGCGCCGAGGATCAGCACGAGCAGGATGTAGCAGTAGATTTTGGGGTACTGTAGGTGCGAGAAGATACGCAGGTATTGGAGTGTGAACGTGGCTTTGACGAGGTTGACGGATAGTTGGTAGAGAAGGGATTGTGCGAAGACGAGCTGACGGCCTGTTAGTCGTGGACGGAAGGGCTCTGGAGTGTGAGGTTATGCGTACTTTGAGCATTCCCGAGAGTAGGCGGAGACTAGACTGTTCGTCGGTGGCTGGGGCCATATCAAACCCGAATTCTGCAGCAAACTTGTCAGTTCGTTGTCGACTCGATAGCAAGCCGTGCACCTACCCGCGCCGACCACAGCAGTCATACCGATAGACAAAAGCTACATCATTGTCAGTCCAAAGACCTCCACGCCATGCTACCACTCACCAACGCCCCACTGACAAAACAATCCTCCACACCCCAAGTCCTCGGCGCATGACAAATCCTGCTATACCACCTTAACAGCACAACAAGAACCGCCAAGCTCGTGAACACAAGAGCAGGGATCAGCGCAGATTGCTGCAAGTTCGCCGTAGCCTTCTGCGACAGCACGAACCAGCTGGGCGAGTGCGTGTCCATTGTGTGCGGGTCATAAAGCGTGTCGCTCATCTTGAGACGTGCGAGGCATGGGCAATGGTAGGGCAGATGTAAAGCGTACTTGTGAGCGCCCCTGAGACGTTGGAGGAGAGACGTGTATTTGGGTCTGCTTGCGGGCCGCTCGGGACCAGCCGTTAACGGTTGTGAACTGTGGTAGGGTGATGTAAGGTTGTTGGGTTTTCGAGGGAGAATGTCTGGTTGTACCGATGAATGATATTGTTACCACATCTTCAATGACGACCGATTCATATCGATAGCGCGATGACTACCAGTGCCATCGTCTGCTGCTCATATGTAACCTCAACAAAGAACTGCTAGTATATCGCATCCTCTTCGCCGCACTGGCAACGCGGACCATTGGAGATGGACTGTAGGATGAGTGGGTCGAGGGAAGAGCAGACTGGGACAAATATGCGCTAAGGACATCGAGACGACTACGACCTACGGTTGACCGCGGGGTTGTCACATGTTGTAATGGATTGTTTGTGCTTTCCGCACTTCGAAAAGACAAGTTCTGGAGCGCTTCTTTGTTGAGTACTTGCCATAGTAGTATAGTGAAGTATGTAAGTGCATAGCACAAAGGTAAGGACACCTCTGGTCTGATCGTGAGTCTTTGATGTAGAGGTAAGCACCAGTCCAGAGAACAGGAGTTTATGGAGTTTGATGTTGGTTGCCAGCATGTCATCGTCCGAACGAATTCGTGTACTGGCGCAGTCGTCCAGCTCGACTGACATCACTTCATACCTGACCGAAGAGGAAGCAGAGGCCGTGACTATATTCACTATGCGGAAAGAGCGGACACATTTGGCTGTCACTGTGGACCATGTTGACGTTCGGTTAAATACGCAGTAGAGAGTTTCTAGTTCCACCAACCTACGGTATTCCCGGTTGAGCAGTGAAGTGGCCGATCAGCAAACGTGCTACAGGTTCAAGCAACCGATTGGGACACGTCGACGCCTTACATGCTTGTATAACTTGGTCGTAAGGGACGGCCTGGATTTGCAGATCTGAAGACGTCGCCGTGATGCGTTCTGTTGCTGTGCCGCACAGTATTTGAGTTGTCCGCGATGCAGGCCCTATCACATCTTCAAACGGAAAACAAGCACTTCCAACGAGGCACTATACGGTGATGCATCGTTTTCAGGTTTTTCAGGCAGCCGCATGACAATAAGCATAGAATGTGGAGATAGTGGAACATGATCGTGTTCCTCAGCTTACCTCAAGTCTTGGTGATCGTCGATATTTGTCAGTACGCTGCAGGTAAGCGGTCTAGCAGAGAAATGTCGGTGACTGAATGCAGTGTATGCACGTGGTATTGTCGATAGAGCAGCGGGGGGACGCCTTGGTAGGACTACTGCAGCCGGTAGACCCATGTCGAGGTCTTGATAGGTGACGGAAAGGCGCATCAGTCAGGTTGTGGAGGTCCCACGGGTCGACGTTACTCGTGCGACACTTCGTAACGATGTTGAGGTAGACGCCATTCGAGCCGACCCGACAGTATGGTGAGCATGGAATCAGTGTGGGTCGTGTTTAGCTTAGAAGACTGAGCTTCTCGAGGGTCCTCCGCGCATAGCCGAGCGTAGGTAAAGCGCAAGGGGAGCCGAGTGGATGCCACATGCACGTCGACATTGGCTGTAAAACAAATCAAGCTTTCTTTAGGCACTAAGCGCAGACGAGATTTGAGTGCGTGGTGATTGCGACGCGGCGACGGTTGGGGGAATGTTTTAGAACATGTACTAGCGCCGTCTCGATTAGGAACATTTCAAATACTTACCACGAGCCGACTAGGATCGCGGCTTGCGCGAGAGCTCGCGTAGAACCATAATTTGTCAAAAACGCGTGATTCTTCCTTATGGCGAAATCACCTGCAGGAAGAAACCCGACGCCCTCCAAATTTACTAAACGCTCATTGGGCTGATTGCTCTCATTTCGTGCCCAACTCGCGGACGTTGCATCGTGTCTTTGCAGATCCTCGCGGGCAATTCACCGTCTTCTGGTCGGGTACGGCAATTCTTATCTGGCGCTAGGGATAGGCTGGTATCTGTAGGGCTACCAAGAGTCCTATCACGTGCCCTGGGGAAGCCGAATCGTGCAAGACGTGTCGCAGAATTACCGCGCGATTGAAATAGTCTGTCGGCTCCTGGAATAATTGCAAATCGTCCATTCTGAATATATCTCGCCTTCAAGCCCATGCCATCAAGTACCAAAATGTCTCAAAGATCTTCCTCGCGAACTTCATCCATCTGCTCCTCAGACACCATGGCCTCGGTGGCATCTCATCAGTCTTACCACCCATACCTGAGCCAAGGACGAGCCTCGACCATCACATCTTGGACGTCGTCCATTGAACGGAGCCCTCGGCCACAATCTACCTCAGATGCCGACACCATGTCCCGCGAGGCTGCTATCGAAGCGTACAGGCAACTCAAAGTCGCACTTTTCTCAAAGGCAGCCTCCTCGCTGCCTTATCCCCGAGCTGGCTGAAGACCAAGACTTGTAGCGATGAAAATCGCTGTCCCATGAACAACATTTCAGACAACGCCACTCAACCGCTACGCCAAGGAGTGTGGTCGACCGACCTAAGATATCCTTGATACTCGCCGGACGATATCAACGACGGACCCTAATTATTTTACGATACCCATATCCAGCATCTTGACATTTTCATTGACGTTGGTGGCGTGGAGACATCATGGTGTCGCAATTTCGAGATCTTCAAACGTAGATTTGGAATCGCATTGATGGTGGCTTCTAGTTTTGGCTCGAACTGTAAGCGTCATACAAAAGTACCCGCTTTCCCTCCTATAGCATTTAGCTTCGAGCAATCGAGCCTGCATAGCCTTGCTTCAACACAGAACTTAAAAATGAAGAGAAAGTAAATAATGCAGTTTGAAATTGTGATCTGGCTCGTAGTGATGTTCATGTGCGGGAGGTGAAAACAAGCGGGGTATCAACAATGTGCTAGCGTGCGACTTGGGACGGCTACGGGCTGGCTACTGTGGTACAACTTTGGTACGGAGTAACCGAATGAAGTACGGTTACTATGTGCGGGAGATGATTGTCATTTTCCAAATGTTTGTTTCCAGAACTTCGACAGGGAATATGGAATGCGATGGCGTCCGAATTAGGAAGGGAAGCCCAGAAAGTCGATCGACGGAGGAGCTGTTCAGTGAAGCAACCAATCACCCTGCCACATATGATAGAGCTTAGATTTAGATTAAGGATGCAATGCTTGCTTGAGATGGACGTACTGTCGCTAAAGAATCACGTGTTTTCACCACTTTCTATATTCCACAATGGTTATGTATACTAGAAAATCAGAGCTCTCAACACAATATCGGAGATGGGAATAAGTAGTATAAGACAAGAGTCTTACCTGCACAAGCAGATGTTGTTCTTGCTGGTCTGAGGAGCGGCCGGGGAAGAGTGAGGCTAGACCCGTTTGGGAACACGCCATCTCGAAAACTCTCGGACAGCCATCACGAGCAGCAGCGACGTCAACATCAGCGCAGCCATGCTGCTCCCACGGATACTCGCGCCCGTACGCGCATCAGTACAGACGCCCTCGACCTTCATCCTCCCAGCATCTCGCGTCATCGATGCCCTCCGTACCGCCAATGGCGCCTCCGCACACGTACCGACTCTGTCTTTCGTAAGACATTCGGCCCATCAGGCCCAGGGACGAGCGAACGGTGCCAAGGACGGACCGGGAAAGCGATTGGGCGCGAAGAAGAGCGGAGGTACGATGCGCAACTGGCAACGCAACAGGAGTAGACGGCTGACGACGATGTGTAGGAGAGTATGTGATCCCTGGAAACATCATCTTCCGCCAGCGCGGCACCCACTGGTTCCCCGGAGAGAACTGTAAATTCGGCCGTGACCACTGTGTCTTCGCCACCGAGTCCGGATACGTTCGATACTACAAGGACCCGCTCAAGCACCCCAAGCGCCAGTATATTGGTGTAGCGCTCGAGAAAGACCACGAACTACCGTACCCACGAAACGCCCCCCGAGCAAGACGGTTGGGCTTCGTTGCCGTGCCAGTCACCCAGACAGAAGCGAGCGCGCAGGTGGTGGTCAACGATCTGCAGGTTGGAGAAGGCGCCGCCAGCGACAGCAGCATCGTGGACACACCAAGGCAAGGAAAGGTCATCTCCAAGGCCAACAAGGGATACGCTTTCCGCGAGGCCAACTGGGAGATTGGTCGCGCAGCAGAGAAGGCGAATGTGCAGGTCAAGAAGTTTGTTCCCGGCGACCGATGGGCCGCGTGGCGCAAGTCGAACGCCAGGATACAGGCCAACATCGAGAAGAAGAAGCTGAGGAATGCTGGAAAGAAGACAGCGAAGCCGAAGAAGAGGCAGCAGCGGGCTTGAGCGCATTTCTTGGGTGTATAACTATCGTGTGTAGGAACAACAGAAGCTTTGTACATTCAGCCTGCTGGCCAATACGCGCTCAATCGCACGCTGAGACTAACTCTGCAACTTACAACAGGATAGGCTCAATCATAGCTTCGCAGCGTCTTTCCACCCCAGCAGGCCGTTCTCGTCAACAAATTGTCGACCCTTCGTCCACCCCGTCCACCTCGTAAGCGTTTCTTCTCCGCCGTCGCCAGCTTTCAATCCCCGCGGTATCCAACCACTACCCTCCACACCAATGCCCTGCCCCACGGCGGCAGGCCTTGCATCCTCGCCTTCGTGGATAGCCAACGCTGGCGACGCCTTTAGTGTCACTGCCGGCCGCTGGTCGAACCCCTGCGCCTCCAGCTCTGGCTGTGTAAATACTGGTGTACAGCAGGCGTCTGTACCGTCAAAGATGGCTTCCCACTCGTCGCGCGTCTTTCTTTTGAACACCGCAGTGAAGAAGTCTTTCAGCTTCGGCCAGTCAGCCTTGTTGTCACGGCTACCGGGCAGATCAACCGGCTTCAGCTCGAGGCCTTTGAGCAGCGCAGCCCAGAACTGTGGCTCGATCGCACCGCTGGTCGTTTGTCAGCCTGCAGTGCCCACAAGATGACGGCAACAACACTTACACAGCCATATACTTTCCATCCCTGGTCTCATAGGTATCATAAAACGGCGCCCCACCATCCAACATATTCGTCCCCCTCTCAGCCCCCCAAACCTGGCTCTTGATCCCCAACCTCGGCATCGTCGCAAGAATCGCACTCCCATCCACCATATTCGCCTCCACAACCTGCCCAATCCCATTCCTCTCTCTTGCCAACAACGCCAACAAAACACCAATAAAGCACATGGCGCCGCCGCCCGCAAAATCCCCCATCAGGTTGCCCGGCGGATACGGCTTCTCCCCCTTGCGCCCAAACAGCGACAGCACGCCGGAAACAGCAATGTAGTTTATATCGTGCCCGGCCATGGCGCTGTACTTCCCATCCCTCCGGAACCCCGTCATGCGCGCCAGTATCAAGCGCGGGTTGAGCTTCATCAGCACGTCGGGTCCCAGGCCTGCTTTCTCGAGCACCCCCGGTCGGAAGGGGTCGATGATGATGTCGATGTTTGGGACGATTTTTCGGAGGAGTTCCAGTCCGGAGGCGGTCTTCATGTTCACGCAGATGCTGGTCTTGCGGCGTGTGAGCTGGTCGCTTGGTGCGCCTGAGGCGTGGGCTGGGGCGCGGTCGAGACGGAGCACGGTGGCGCCGTAGTCGGCTAGCAGCATGCCTGCGAATGGGCCTGTGTGGTGTCAGTATCGGCTCAGGTCTTGCGTAGTTATAGAACCTACCTGGCGCGAGGCCTGCGAATTCCAGGACCCGCAGGCCGGTCAGCGGTGGTGGTTGGTAGGATGCGGTCGCCATTGTATGTGCAGGCGTTACAATGTCAGGTGTATGGTATTCTGTGAAGCAGATCTCGAGCGGAGAGCGCTGCAATGTCTGTATAGCGCATGCTCGACGTCGACATTGTTGGTTTGTGAGGTTCCGGCTATACACTCCCGCGGGGAAAGACAATTGAGTTGCCGAGGTGTAGATCTGACGTGCCAAATCGAGTAACCAGCTGAACTTACAACTTCTTATCAGTCACTACAACACGTGCACACCCACCATGAAGATGATGTTTGCTCCATATGAAAGGCTTACGACTATGCATTATAGACCGGATTGACTCACATCTACCACCCATCACGAACCAGCGTAGCAGTCACACCCCTTGCCCACTCAAACCCCTTCGTCTGATCCACCACCGTCAATGACACTATCCGCGCGCTTCGCACGATACGGCGCCCACGCGCGATAAACCGAATCCACCAAATCCAACGTCACCCTCCCAGGCAACCCAAACCCCGACCCACACAGCCCCGCCAAGAACCGAACCGCCTCGCGCTCCTCGTCACAGCAGGAGTCCGACTTGTGCGCCTCGAGCACGACCTGCAGCAACCATGTAGACGATGTAGGGGTGCGCATCACGCGTCGGTGCTCGCCGAGACGGATGACGAAATCACAGAACTTGCCTTGCTCTTTCTTGGCCCAGTCCGCCATGGGGATCTGCACGCTTAGCATGCGTTCTGCAAAGTCGAGTTGTACGCGTAGTGTGGTTGCGAGCCATTTCCCGTCGACGCGCTCCGCGGCAAGCAGCGTGGGCTGCTCGTCCAGCAGCGAGCGCATGGAGATGAGCTTGCGCGGCGGCAGGAGCATGTGCGGCCTGCCCTTCACAGGCTGGAGTTCGAGAGCGGCGGGGATGGCGAGTTGGGTGGTAGTGGCGTCTGCGTCTATTTCTGAGAAGGAGAGGGGTTCGTATGTCCGGGAGCCGTTGTCCATGGTTAGCTTGTACTCACTGTCTGCGCGGAAATACTGGAAGCGCGCCATGCTCTCTTGTCCGGTGATTGGGGTATAAGTCGCCGTGGTGAACTCGCCGCCGAGAGGGATATACATGGCTGTAGGATGCAGAGCATGGTCGATGACAAGAGCATATGTATCAAAGCATATGGCGACTACAGCATGGTACTCTGATTCTGAACGTGCATGCCGCGCGCTCGTTAGCAGGTGGACATCGTTAGCATACTGGCGAATGTCACGGTCAATGCTGCTGCCGATCGTGGCTTGCAGGTCTGATACAATGCGTGTAGACACACCTAGGGACGTTGCAAAGCGGCCGGTCGTGTGCCAGAAAGCGCGGCCCAGCGCCAGAAGACCCACGTCTAGTCCGGCGGCTTTGTTGATTACGTTCCAGGAGTGCCATGTTGACGATGAATAGTCTTTTGCATATTTTAGGGCGGTCTGGTTTGCAGTCTCGAAGAGTCGGGCTTGGACTTCAGACGAGGGGGTGACGGTGATATTGTTTACTGAATTCATGTTGTAGGCTTGGGAGTTGTGTATTGTTGGTGTGGTTGGCTCTGCTGGTATCATACCGCAAAGACATGGCTTTTTATCATGTTGTTGCTATACTCACATTGTGCGCGAGGTTGTACTTAGACAAAGTGTCTTGCTCAGCCAGCATTGTTTCACAACGGTATGGTTTAGACATGCAAGTGCAAACCTGCAATGTCTTTATACAAACAGTGACCGACGTGCGTAGAACATCTGGCTCCAACAGAAGCTAGGCGCAAGCGCGCTTCTACCATCGACGGCAGCAAAGCTCTGCATGAGCCCTCAGGCATGAAGAAGCTTCACAAAACTCGACAGTATCCATTTCAGACATCAATTACGATGCCCAACCTCCTCAACTCCTTCTCAAAAGAATCATCACGTTAACAAAAAGTATGTACAGCCCCTATGACACCGCCTGCGCAACAGTGAAAAATGCGCAGCCAGCTCTAATGGTGCTCAAAAGCGTCCTTCTCCGCAGCGCTGAATCGCAACCGCCCAATATAAGTACTCGGTAGCGCTCGAACAAAACGTAAGAGGCTGGAGAGATAGGCGGATGAACTGTCTGATGGTGCGTTGGAGGAGGAATGGGTGCTGCGAAAAAAGAATTTTATGCAGGGAGCGGGTTAGGTAAGCAGGGCTAGCGCCCGCTGGGTGCTCGGACGGAAAGTTCGGGCTGGGATGTGAGGCGACGATGCACGATCTGCGAGATGGGTTGGTGCTTGCGTTGATGCGTGTATTTTGATGTCTATTGCGGGTTTAGGTTGATTTGTAACATATCTCTTCGCATCGGTGTGTCGCGACACGAGAATAGCTGCGAGTGATTATCAAGCCGCGCATGTGACTTGCAACCTCTCTCGTCCCAGGTTCATCGCGAACCTCTTGATCTGACTTGTTTCCTCCATGAAATTCAGCTCTGCGCTTCGTGGCTGCTTGCATGAGACGTCAATGGCATTGCCTCATGGATTCGACCCCTGCACAATTTTGTCAGCCTTGTCCCGCCCCGCCTCCACAGTGATGCTTGGTATCTGAGGCTGATTGCATAAGCACGATATCGAAGCACATATCATGTACGACATATAACCACAGCCTGAAACCAGTCTTACCACTCAATATAACTTGTTAAACCACACTGCAAAATGGACAGATCATCAAAACCTACCTTCAACTTTGTGAATCTCAAGCATCCTGACGATCTGAAAGATGGAGAAACGCAACTCCGAATACGGCGTCTCGCCATGACTGAAGTTGGCAGAGCACGCAGGAAGCCTAAGACGAAGCGTGGGCGCAACGAGATCGTCCTCCAACTCCGCAGCCCTACACAGCGGCAGCCAAATATTAGTCGTCTCGGCAGCGGATTCACCGATCCCTTTTGTCGATACCCCATCGAATTGGACCATGATGCTTGGGTCTTGCTCGCGAATAGTAAGTACACCACCCAGATGCGTAAGGATATCCTGATCAGAACCTAGTCTTCAGTCCAGAGTCCACACACACAAGCCACATGAGAGGATCCTGGTTCCCGGTCGGGCTTGCTAGTCCTGCAGCCTTCCACCACTTGTTGGCCAATTCTCAAAACTTCGTTTTCCAGAAGATGTATGGGTACTTTCCGTCGCAGGACAATGCGCTGGCGCTGGTGCACCATCACAAGGCGCTTCGTTTGGCGAGGGAGTTGATGAGTGATTCGAGCAAGTATACAAGTGATGAGGCTGTTAGCGTCATCGTCTCGTTCACTTGCCATCATGTAAGGAGAATTTCTGGTCCTGGCTGCTGTGACTTACAGAAGTAGGCTTTACTAGGCAGTTTCGCCGGCGGCGAGTGGAAGCAACACCAGGATGCGCTTGTGAAGATAATCGAGATGAGGGGTGGGTATGACAAGATTCACGAAGAACACCTTCGAATCACAGTCTCGTGGTATGTCCACTGTTCTCTGGAAAAAATGCACATCGCCGTTCTGCTTTCCAAGAGGTACTGACGAGCAACAGGGGCGATCTTATGGGGTCTTTTGCACAGGACATACCTCCTTCAGTACCATTACCTCGCCAATGGGCAGCAGACTGTAGACCTCCGTCCGGCTCCGTTCGACCACAAAGTGCCATCTCGTTGGCTTGGAAACAGCAAATGCCGATGCAACCGGAGTGGATTTCCGTATTTGACGATGTTGTGCACTTAGTCTCGCTCGCCAGTACCTTTGACGATCAGCAGCTTGAGCAGGCAGTCAAAAGTGGCAGTTGGATCGAGCCGATCATGTGGCGCCTGCTCGCCGTACGGCCTCTCAGTCACGGCAACGGACGGGAAAACGTACTGGAAGAGGTGTGTAGACTTGGTACCCTTCTCTTTCTGACACCGTGCTGGCGAGCTTTGGGGCAGTCACCTGTATGGACTGCGGCTATATCGAAGAACCTCCTGTCTGTGCTTCTGCAGTACAAGACAGAATGGGATGAGCTTAAGCCGCTGCTAGTGTGGTCTCTGTACTTTGCAGTGATCGAAACAAGCGACCTGGTGGAACGTAATCAGTTCGTTTCCATGCTGGCGAAGATTATGGGCAGTCTTCACTTTCAAGAATGGAGCGAGTTGCTGCAGGTTGTCAAAGGCGTGTTGTGGGTGGACAGAGTCTTTGCTGGTAGCGATGAGCTGATCCGAGACGAGGTGATGCATACTGTGAGCCGGAGGTCCGTCATGCTCGCTCTGAATTGCGGACCGTATACTCTCTTAGAGGAATCCAGTAGAACGATAGAAAGTGACTAGGCTTAATTCGGTAGTAGGTCATCCCTGCTCATGCATACACTGTGGGTCTGCATACTGCACAGTTGTGGCACAAATGTGTGCTCCGAGTCTCTCTATGGACGGCGGAAACAGATGTCGACCAGAAACTGGGAACATCTCGTCTGGACATTGTAACGTATTTCAAAGCATATGTCTTGGTCGCGGCTATCGAGGGAGCGAGCCATGTAGGATCAAAGATAAATACAGCATAAGCTGACCTCTGTTCCTTATTTTTAAACCACACAAACTTGTTCTACTTCAAAATCTTTCAGTTATCATCTTTCTGGTCGTCTTCCACCTACAACTACAACAATGGAGCACCTTCCAGCAGATCATTTTGTAACATCCATGCAATTCACCGCGAGAACCCACCGAGACGTCTACCCAGCCATTGATCCCACTCAACCCGCTCTCTCACAGAAGGGTAAAGTCGTAATCATCACCGGAGCCAGTCAAGGTCTGGGTGCCCTCGGATTCGTGCCCTCGTTCGCAGCCGCCGGTGCAAAAGCTATTGTCCTGGTGGCTCGTACGGCCAGCAAACTCCAACTAGTAGCCGATACCGTCGCCAAATCCCACCCGGGTGTCGAAACGCTCGTCGTGCCAACCGACGTCAGCGACCCGGAGTCCGTCGCCTCGCTCTTCGAGAAAGTGAGGGAAAAGTACGGCCACGCCGACGTGCTCGTGAATAACGCCGCTGTTCACCAAGCAATAGCGCCGATACAAGACGTCGACCAGCAGCGCTGGTGGAACGAAATGGTAGGACCTTGCCAACCCCCAACTACCGTCAAAGAATCTTATACTGACCCCAGTCCACAGACTCTAAATATTCGCGGCACCTTCCTCGTAACGCAGCACTTCCTCAGACTCCTGCCCTCCCCGGACACCCCAGCCAAGATCATAACCCTCACGACCGGTTCGGCATACCTAGTCTTCCCCTCGCTGAGCGCCTACGGTATATCCAAGCTCGCGGTTCTCGAACTGATGGCGTATCTAGCGATCGAAAGGCCGAATGTGCTGGCGGCAGCGCTGCATCCTGGTATTGTGCTTACGGAGATGACGGGAGAGGACTTCAAGAAATTTGCTGATGATACACCGGAGCTGGTTGGTGGGGTTGGCGTGTGGCTTGCTGGGTGGGAGGGTGCGGATCGGAGTTTTCTGAGCGGAAGGTTTGTGGATGCTAATTGGGATGTTGAGGATTTGGTGGCGAGGCGAGATGAGATTTTGGAAAAGGAATTGTTGAAGATGACTTTGAATGCGAAGTTGGGTCCTGCGCAATTCCAACAGTAGGGAAAAGCTGTTGAGGCATGACTGGTCCGTATTATTGGGGTAGTGGATATGCTCTTAAACATATTTGTTGATTGCGTCGTACAAATATACTTTCCAATCCCTCACCTCATCATATTTAATATCCAGCAAGCAACATTGAGTATCAAGAGTCTCCAAATTGTCGCTTCACACGCAATTCAAAGCTCAGACGTCGTCCTGGTACACCGTGCTGGACTTCCTCTGATGCGCAGCATTCGCAGCCGCGACATCGCCAGCAACCACACTACTATGCCTTCTCATCTCAGCTTTCTCGCTCTCAACGTACTTGTCCGGTCGTTTCGAAGCGATGGCTTCCTTGTCCTTGAACACAAGTAGAGGAGCGTCGCCTGCAAAATAGCGATCCAGATCTTCGAGCGTTCTGCCGGCGGTTTCGGGGTAGAGGAAGTAGACTGGTGGACTCGTCAAGAGAGAAACAGGGGCCCTGCTAATGGGAATGACTCACCTATTGGAATGAAGGAGAAGTTGAACACACACCAGATAATGTAGAAACGCCACTGCAGGCTTCTTATACCGGGTGGCGTGATTTCAACGACCATGAAATTGAAGATCCTTGAATCTCTTGTAAGCAACGCTTTCAGGTTTTGTGCCATCTGACTTACCAATTTGTCGCTGTGCCAAGTGCGGCACCTTTTGTTCGCATGGCCAGTGAATTGATCTCTGTCGGGTAGAGCTGTTCGTAATCAGCAAGCTGTCCCACCCTATCAATCTAATGACTCACCCATGGCACACCCTGCCATCCAATACCAAAGAAGACGTAGTACAGGAAGAAAAACGCAATTGAACCTTTGGCCCAAGCTTGGTTTGTGGTGACTGACAGTGATGTGTCCTCGTTGTATCGAATGCAGATGGTGATGATGGTGTAACAGAAGAATTGACCTGCTGCGGCATACATCATCATCTTCCTCCTGCCCCAGCGCTCGACATTGGGGATGCCGATGAGAGAGAAGAGGAGGTAAGATACTGAGTTGCATGCAGCCAAAAGACGGGCGAGGTTGTTAGTGAGGCCCACGGACTCGATCAGAACGGTAGGCAGATAGTAGGATGTCACGTTGATGCCAGCTGTGATCATGTTAGTAGGCGAGGTTGATGGCAATAATGGGACCTACATAGCTGCTGCATGGCCTGAGTGCCCATGCCAAGAAGTATTCGTCTGATCGTATGCGTACCGGCCTGATCTCCAGTTCGGCCACGGAGCAGATCGCGCCAACGAACAGCGTGGTCTTTCTCGTATTGCACGGCCCACTGGATGTCTTTCGACTGGGTAATGATGAAGGGATCGTCAACGTCAGTCGCTTCCAGGTCGGCAAGAATCCGCTCGGCTTCGTCGACACGCCCTTTTGCCATCAACCACCTGGGTGACTCTGGCAACCACGGAACAGTCGCAAAAAGGACGATGATGAATAAAAATTGAAACGCAAGTGGGACGCGCCATGCCGAGCTGCCTGCGACGAATCTGCCCAAGGTCAGCGAGAGATGCGGATCTGGTGCAGTTCAACTCACGAGAAACCATAAGTGACCCAATTGGAAAGCGAGAAACCGGCAATGTTCATGATCATCTCAATGATGATCAACTTGCCACGCCAGCTAGCTTTTGAAGTCTCTCCTTGCCACACAGGTGCTATAGTTGTTAGTGCAACCCGGCATCTACAGACGCTACATAGTACCTGTCGACGTGTTGATACCGTTTCCAATTCCGGCAATGACCCTGTGGTATGTTCAGTGAAATGAGATATTGAAGTCGTTTGGGAGACCCACCTTCCAACGATCATTTCGGGGACATTGAATGAAGCTATCTGGATAATTGCACCGATGCTCATGATGGTTGTGCCTAGAAGAACGCATTTCTTCCTGCCGAGCGGATCGCCGATGGCGCAGACAGAGATGGCACCGAAGAAACATCCGATGTCGTATATTGCCGTGACCGTGCTGATGAGGGACGTCTTTCCATTCAGGTCAAGCTGATCGAGAAAATCCGGGGTAACGATAACGCCGCCTGAAACAAGTTAGATGTGTGTTCAGCATGGTCGCAGTGCCCACGAACCAAAAACACCCTGATCGTAGCCAAAGAGCGTCTGCAAACTTGTCAGAACCATCGAATGGGTAGCCGGTGTGTAAGCTGACCATATCTGTTGCACAGGCTACTGTGACCCATACAGTGAGCCATGTCCCTGTCAAGCCAAAGTATGGCTTTCCAGAGCCAATGCCAAACATATTTTCGATTTCACAGTCTTTTGTCAGTATCCAGATGAGTTGAGATGTAAGAGCTGCATAGCTTACGCGTATGCGTGGCCTTTAAGAGCCTCTTAGCTATTTTAACAAAGCACACGAGGCTCTTGCACCTTGTATGGATCATCCCGTCATGACGAAGGAGTACATGGGGCACTTGTTGTAATTGGTTGCATTCGAATGCTGTAAACGCGGCGACACTAGGTTTCCCCGCGCTTTAGGCCCGCCGATCTCCAGGATCTGGAGAAGTGTGACGAATGGGTCGTGTGATTTGCATCAAAACACATTTCTACTCCACCCTCGGAGAGAATCTCGCAATGTCAAAATGTCGTTCTCAAATTCTCCACTTGTGCTGTCTGGCAAATGTGAACTATTGCGCAAGGGAGCCCTGCTGTTGTGCCGAAGGAAGGTAAGGGTTGCAAGCTGTGACGCATACGGACCGTTTGAACGTGAGTGCCAGTGAACCAACTTTCGACATCGACGTCATTGAGCGGCTTACTGGATCTGTAACACGAGCTGCCAATCACCTTTGATCGCACCTAAAGACAGAAGTAGAAAGGCTTACGCAAGGTACACATTCACAACGTTGCTGTCAGCGAAGTCGAGACAAGCCTTGCCAGAGCTAGACAAGGGCGAGCAAGCTTCGCAGAGGGCTGCAGGCCGACCAATCGTGCAGTTTCCTCCGAAGAGGAAGAAGTGTAAGATTGAGTAGATGAACGGTTTGCAAGTAAGCCCTACCTCTACGTGGACTCGGCATTTGACAGCAGCTGCTTGTTGTTAGGTTGGTATCTTCTTTGTGAGTATCAATCTAAAATGACGTCACTGCTTCCACGACAAAGGAAAACGATGAGAGAGATGTTGTGATACGCCTAGATCCATGTGGGCAGCGCTGCACCATGCTCTGTATTGGTTTGCAGATGTTCTGCTCTGCTGCGAAGCTGTTGTGGTTGTGTGTGATCTCCACAGGCCGTCAGGCAGGAGCGGTGCTAGCGGGCTTGGCAATTGCGGGCTCCCGAAGGCCAGTTCAATGTGTTCAGGGTGCAGCAGCAACAACACACCGCCAACGACGTCAGCGACTCTCTCTTGCCCGCGCATAATGAACCCATAGAGGATCCGAACCAGCGACACTCTGTTTGACGATTGAAGCCTTGCAAAATGGCGTCGGCGGTGTTCTTTCTCGACCTGAAGGGCAAGGTACGCTGCTCGTGGGGTGTTCTTGGAGGAGCTGCCTGCTAACGGGCGTGTACAGACCCTGCTGGCGCGCAACTACCGTGGTGATATCCCCATGTCGGCGGTCGAAAAGTTCCCCGTGCTCCTCAGCGAGGCCGAAGAAGAGAGCTCTGCTGTGCCGCCATGCTTCTCCAACGAAGGCATCAACTACCTCTACATCCGCCATAACAACCTGTACCTGCTCGCCCTCACCAAGCGCAACACCAACGCCGCCGAGATCCTGCTCTTCCTCCACAAGATTGTCGAGGTCTTCACAGAATACTTCAAGGAGCTCGAGGAGGAAAGTATACGAGACAACTTTGTCGTCATCTACGAGCTGCTGGACGAAATGATGGACTTTGGCTACCCGCAAACGACCGAAACGAAGATCCTGCAAGAGTATATCACACAAGAATCGCACAAACTCGAGGTACAGGCACGGCCGCCCATCGCAGTCACCAATGCTGTCAGCTGGCGAAGTGAAGGCATTCGCTACCGCAAGAACGAAGTCTTCCTTGACGTTGTCGAATCGCTCAACCTCCTGGTCTCGGCGAATGGAAACGTGCTGCGCTCTGAGATCTTGGGTGCTATCAAGATGAAGTGCTATCTCTCCGGTATGCCTGAGCTGCGCTTGGGCTTGAACGACAAGGCCATGTTTGAAACCACAGGGAGGGCAACACGAGGAAAGGCGGTCGAGATGGAAGATGTCAAGTTCCATCAGTGTGTGCGACTTTCACGATTCGAGAACGACCGAACCATCAGCTTCATCCCACCAGACGGCGAGTTTGAGTTGATGAGCTACCGCCTCAACACACAGGTGAAGCCTTTGATCTGGGTTGAATGCATAGTAGAAAGCCACTCTGGCAGCAGGATAGAATACATGCTCAAGGTAGGCGCACGACCCTTTCATCAAAACACAGCTGACACACTGTAGGCCAAAGCACAGTTCAAGCGGCGAAGCACAGCGAACAACGTCCAAATTTCGATACCCGTCCCCGAAGACGCCGACACACCTCGGTTCCGTACAAACATCGGTACCGTACACTACGCACCTGAGACGTCTTCTATCGTCTGGAAGATCAAGCAATTTGGAGGAGGAAAGGAGTTCTTGATGCGTGCAGAGCTTGGCTTACCCTCTGTACGTGGTGATGACGAGAAGGGTGGCGGTATGATGGGTGGATTCGGTGGAAGCATGGGAGGTGTTGGTGGTGGAAAGGCAAAGAGGCCGATCAACGTCAAGTTCGAGATTCCCTACTTCACAACAAGTGGTATCCAAGTTCGGTACCTCAAGATCATCGAGCCAAAGGTAAGCTCTACGTTTCTGGGTGAATGTAGACCCGCTGACAGTTTTGCAGCTTCAATACCCGTCGCTGCCCTGGGTACGGTACATTACTCAGTCTGGCGACATCGCTGTACGATTACCGGACGTGGCTTAGAGAGAGCGGGACGATTGACGATAGACATACCAAATGAATCGCCGAAGACTCACAGCAGCGCGGCGAACATCTCACAATGTCCTTCGATATTGTATTGTTTCTCAGTGTCCTTTAGCCTTGCATGTTCTGGACCTGATCATCTTCTAATAGCGCAGGAGCTCGTCGTCTTTCTATTGTGGGTATTGCCTTTTCTGGACGTTGACATCGACAAAATCTATCACAGTTTGTCCGCACGAAGATGACCCGGTCACGACATTCGCTTGTCTAGCTACACGTTACTACTTCCAGGCTGGCCGTCGCGATTTGTGCTGTAAGCGGCATACACCCCTGGCTCCAGAAAGCTTGACTTACCTTAACGAGCTCTGAGCCGAATGGCGTCATCGGCGGGTGTTGATCACCGAGATGAGGAGTATCAACTACAACATAAGTATGGACCTTGCCTGTAGATTTGCTTTCGTTGACGAGCAATTCATTGTGGATTGACCTTGACAGCAGCTAGCTATGTGGTCCTCAGTCGTCGCGTTGCTGGCACTGTCAGCGAGTGCATTCGCCGCCCCCAGCAAAACTTCACCAGTTGCTCGTGTGAAAAACGGCACAATAGAAGGAGTGCATTCTTCTTCGTATAATCAGGACTTCTTCCTTGGTGTGCCTTTCGCTCAGCCGCCCCTGGGTGACCTCCGGTTCAGGCAAGCTCAGTCCTTGAACGCGACCTGGAAGGAAACTCGAGATGCAAAGCAGTACGCTACACACTGTGTCGGCTACGGGGTCAGTTGTTGCGCAGCCTATTAATTGAATACAACTCAGTCCTATTAGCTCGATCAAACCTTCTACAAAGCCTCGGAGGACTGCCTATACCTCAACGTGGTCCGTCCATCTGGATATGAGGACAAGAAGCTCCCAGTCGCCTTCTGGATTCATGGCGGAAGTTTCACAAATGGTGATGCTTGCGCTGTGCCAAATCTCTCGATGTATACTGACTGCATTCAGGCGGAGGCGCAGATCAGCGCTACAACCTCTCTTTCATCGTCGAGCAATCCGTGAAGATCGGCCAACCGATCATCGGCGTCTCGATCAACTACCGTCTCAGCTTCTGGGGATTCACCAGCTCGAATGAACTTGCAAGCGAAGGTCTGCTGAACATTGGCCTGAGAGACCAGAGACTGGCGCTGCATTGGGTGCAAGAAAACATCAAAGCGTTTGGAGGCGACCCAAAGAAAGTCACCATCTTTGGAGAGTCGGCCGGTGCGGCTTCTATTGGATTTCACGTAGGCATATTCCACACTCCAAAAGTCGCGTACTGATCTCTGACAGCTCACTGCTTACCGCGGCCGTGACGACCACCTTTTCCGTGCTGCGATCCTCCAGTCTGGCAACCCCATCTTTTACAGCGCCCAACGCGGCGCCAATGCCTCACAATCGGCTTTCAACACTGTAGTTTCCCAGGTCGGATGCACCTCATCTTCCAACAAGATCCAGTGTCTTCGTGACACTCCCTTCGCAGCACTGAATGCTACCATGAACGGCACCCTCTCCTCAACCGGCGGCTTCACGCCCGTCACCGACGGTGACCTAATCCAAGACTACGGCTCCGTGCAACTCAGCCGTGGCGAGTTCGTAAAAGTCCCCATCGTCATCGGCACCAACAGCGATGAGGGCGCGTCCTTCGCCCCCTACGGCATCAACACCACCGCCCAATTCCAAGCCGCCCTCGCAGCCAGCGGCTTGCCCCTTACCTTCCAGACCTCCCTGCTAGCCGCTTATCCAGACGACCTCACCACAAACGTCATCGCTGCCCTCGGCAACCAACGACCCGCCGCCAGCTTCGGCCAGCAATTCCGCCGCGTCGCGACCTACATCGGCGACCAGCTCTTCATCGCGCCGCGGCGCCAGACCGCGAAGTCCTGGGCCCAGCACAACGTCACCGCCTACGCCTACCGCTTCAACGCCGACCAAGCAGGCTTCGTGCCCGAGCTAGCAGTCAGCCACTTCAAAGAGATCGGATTCGTGTTCTACAACCTCGCCGGCGTGGGGTTCCGTCCTGATATCAAGCCGTTCGAGGGCAAGCCGGAAAGGTATGCGCAGCTGAGTGCGTTTGTGTCCCGCTCGTGGATTGCATTTGTGCATGGTCTTGATCCTAATGAGTGGAGTGGGAGGGATGCTGGGGTGCCGCTTTGGCCCCAGTATGGGGTGGAGGCGCCACGGGATTTTGTGTTCGAGGTTAATGCCACGAGTCGTGTTGAGGAGGATACGTGGAGGAAGGAGGGGATTGAGATTATTAATTCGAATGCGCGGACGGTGTATGGAAGGTAGATGTATTCGTTTTGGGAGTGGTTGGGGTGGAGAGTTCATGGTTTGGAGTCTGATGTCGAATCTCCCGTGAGGGTAGGTGGTGCAATACTCCGTTTTCGATCCGGACTAGAGGAGGCTATCAGCTTTAGAGCAGAGTTTTGATGTACAAAGACTGTTGTCTGCTCCTGTGTCTTCATCTATAAGCAGAAAGTATTGAAAGCTGTCTACTTGGTATACGCGCTACGTTATTCTGCTATAGTCATTGGCACACTGTACTCTTGGTTGATGACCTCACCGCATCCATGCCCAACGATTCATTTGCACCCCCTTGCTAACGATGATGATGTGAGCAGACTACAACAACATCCACAACAATAGCCGAGACCTATTCGCTTCCAGCGTGCTGTAGAGGTGGGCTGTCGATATGTCTCGTCTCTGTGACAGACCTATCGAGATAGATGGCTGTGAAGGTCAAAAGAGAAGTGAGAGCAAGCCTAACTCATTCCGCATTTAAGAAAGTGGCCCTTACATGGCTTGACATCGCAGTTCAAGTCGTGGAATCGGTAAAGAAAGTGAACAATGAATTGGTGGTATATCATCAACGAGCGTGGACCCTCTCTCCGTCTCTTCACAATCACAGCATCCCTACTACTCCCGATCCCTCAGTTCATAGTCCTTTCATCAACCTCACAGCATAACCGCAACCCCCAAAACAGCCCCAGCAACCACGGCCCCTAGGCTCGCCGTCCGCACACCTGCAGCACCCCCCGTACTCGCCCCCGTGGAGCTTGTACTCGCGCTCGCGTCTGCACTCGCAGCCGCAACCTGCAGCCCATACGCCGTCGTCGGCACTACGCTCCCACTAACCGTCACAGTCCCGACGCTCGTCGCGGTGGTACTAGCCGAGCAGCCAGACCACGTCGTCCACGGCGCAGCGGTGCTCCACGATCCTGCGGTCCAGCCGGGCCAGTTGGGACCAGGGCATGCTGTGCCGTTCCACCAGCTAGTCCAGGGGGCGCTGCGCCATGCAGACGCTGAGGCGCTGGGCCACGCGCTCCAGGGGGGGAGCGTTCCCCACGGACCGACGCCTGAGGGGCCTGCGGAGGGGTGTTAGTTCATGCTTTCGTGTTGGGGGAAGGGAAAGGAGGACGTACCACCCCATCGTCCCGGCCCATGACCATCACCTCCATCATGATCATGTCCTCCCGGTCCCCACGGTCCCGAACCAGGTCCGTACCCGCCAGTCGGCCACGGGGCGTTGGTGAGCGTCGTTGGCACCTTGCCTGCCGAGACGAGCGAGTCGTACAGCGACGACCATCGCGGCAGGTCTGTGGTTGCCCATGGCGGGGTGACGACGGGGGTTTGGGCCGCTGGAGTTGTGGATTGCGAGAGTGCTGTGAGCACGAGAGCTGCGAGGGGAGCGAGGTGGAATTTCATGGTTGGGTGGTGGTATTGAGGTTGTTGGTGTATGGCTGGTTTGATATCGAAGATGTGAAAGTAGTACAAAACCCCGACAACTTAACAGGCTCGGAGTTGAGAAAATACACCACGCGACCTAACAGCCTTCAAATACTTCCCTCCTTCTCCACCAACGACAACACCACGCGTCGCTGACCTGCACGTCCAAACTCCGGAGGGGTCCCGCGAGGCTCATCTCACCTCACCACACCACACCTCACCTTCGATCTTCAAGCCACACACCGTGACGCACCCGCTGACGCGTTTCTCGCCTGCACTTGCGTATTTCGTATGCAGGGCCATACTGCGCGATGCACTGCGAGGCAGCCCTACGGTAAGCGAGCAGGACAGCGGTCACCGCGGAGGCGTCGTGCTATGTCGATGAATGCGCATCATCATGTGGGACAGTCCAGGCTGTTGATTGGTTTCGATGATGTGCGCAAGCAGTGAATTCTATTCATTAGGCTGGAGCTGCGGTCATGAGCTTGCGTGGACCCGATGTGGATGGGGAGAGTGTGGAGGTCGAGTTCGGAGAATAGGGTGGGGGAGATTTCCGGACCTTTACACAATCCACCTTACACAATCTAGCCACCGTACATTTCACCCCTTGCGTCTACCACAACTCTCACTCGCGCTTATTCAGGCAACACGCGTCTCGCACCACGTGGCTACTGTAAATCTCGCACCGCAGTCTGTCGTGCGATCGAGTTAGATCTGCTGGGGACGACGCTCGTGTGGAGTGCATGAAGTGTAAGCGGAAAGTCCGGCTGTCGATTGATTGGTCAATCATATCGGCGAGCCGGGCTTGAGTACCGGCGTCTTACGTTCCTCCTCTCTACCTCTCTCTCTTCTTACGTCGACTCCCTGAAGCCATCATACCGCAACGCAGAGAGTAGAAGACCAATACACATAACACTAGTTTCGCTAGGCCAACGTGTCGCGACACAGAGAGCAGAAAAGTACGATACTCGTATTGTTAGAAACTAGCTAGAGAAACGTGTTGCTTTACACGAAGGGTATGTGTACGTCTCTTTATAGTGAGATACTCTTACCCTAAAAGTTACCTAATTAAAATCCACTTCCGCTTCCGAACCTGAGCTTCGGCTGTTTTAAACTGATTGTTGACTAAGCTGTCACTGGGGATGTGGCAGTGCAACAGTATCGCTTCTAGGTGCCCCAGAGCTGCCCTGAGTATGGACGACTAAAAACTAGGCCCATGTGAAGTGCGACAAGTAGCCAACGATAACATAGCCAGTGTTGAAGCTCAACTTTGGTTAATTGTCGCGGATGAGTAAGAGGTGTAATTGATAAGGTCGTATACAAGATACGAAGGCAGGAAAGGTCAGAGAGAGCTTTCTAAGAAGAGTATGATGTATCAGTCGAGATACTAAGCTAAGTCAAATACAATAATTTGTAAGGGTTCACTGTTTATGTTTATATACTAGGGGAGTATAATGTTTATTAGTAAGCTATCACAAGTAAGCATATTGCAGGGACGACTAACTGATAGTCTCCTGTTCTTCTTAGATATAAAGAGAACTAGGAAATCTATTAATAACTTACTCAGTCTTACAAATCCCTGTTTCATGTCTACTTTAGTATAGTTGTATATAATTGCAAGTTCTTTATTAGATATCAAATAGAGTACTCTAAAGAATAGTTACGGTGCTCGGAAAGAGAAGAAGGCGGATGCTGTCTAGTCTCTGCTCCAACCGTTAGCCGGTGTGGCAAGAGAAAACCCGTAAAAGTTACCTAGATCCTCATTGAATGTACTCTCGGCGTCAACTGTTCTCTAACTGCTAGTTATGACACTTTGTGTACGAAGTTTTGCTAAGTAACGATGAATCTTTAGCGCCGCCACCTTCATTTGCGGTCTAAATCCAGGCATGTGTGCTACACTCAAAACCATTGCCTCAGCAAGCTGAAAAGCAGATTGTCCATGCCAAGTCCCTCGAAAAGTGACCAACTCAGGATTAGCACCCATCTTCACTAGCTCCCTTACACACGCATAATCGGCAACTGAGATGGCTTGATGTAATGGTGTCCACGGATCGACAGAGTACCCGAAGTTGAGTAGCTCTTGAATTGCCGGCCGAATTCGAATAGTTGGGCGAGATAGAAGATGGAAGAGTACGGGACGATGGCCGCGATCAAAACTTAGCAACGCGTGGTGGAGTATGTTGTGGTAGGGATCAAGCCGCTGATTTACAAAAAGTGAGGCACCGAGCGAGATCAAAGCGTCAATGGTCTCGTTCTTCTGACGGCTTGCTATGGCTATGCCGAGAGGGGTGGTCCCTATGTCGCAGGGGGCATCGATGAACGCTCCAGCTTGTAATAAGGGTATCATCGCTGAACGAGGCGCGCCACTCGAGACAGCGTGATGTAGCGCTGTGTACTGAATGTCGTCCACGGCATTGATGTCGGCGTGCCAGTGAAGTAGGAGCTTTGCCGCCGCGTAGGCACCATTGCGATAAGCCATCATGAGCGGGGTGTGATTCTGTGAGTCCCGGGAGTTGATATTGGCACCTGCTTCGAGGAGGATAGCAAGACAACCAACATTGTTTGTATTTTTTTCCAGCCCATCAATAGCCATAAAGACCAGTGGCTCTTTCCAGAGACCGACAAGAGCATTTGGATCGGCGCCCTGCAGTAGTAGTTCTCGGACGAGTGACGAAGAGCAAATATAGCTTGGAAGCAAATTGACTGCATTGGCAAGCGGCGTTTGGTTCATGTGATCCAATTGATCCACAAGATGTCCATGCTTTACCAATACACGCACAGTTTTCTCGGCGGCTTCCTTCCACTCACCCCCGTGCATCATCCATTTCTGGAATGGCGCGGCACGAGATATCATATGTAACGGCCAGGGTCCAGGGAAGGTATAAGTCGCGCGAGACGCAAGCTCCCCTGTGATTTCAGGGAGATGTAAACCAGCGGCCATGTGAAGGGGAGTGAAATGCTCGTGAGCATTTTCAATCCCTTCCAATGTCGAGAGCAGTGGGTCGGCCCCAAGGTCTAGTAAGATTCGCACCGCATCAAGATTACTGGAGGCAACGGCCCAATGAAGCGGCGTGCCCCAAGCTTGAAAGCAACTTTCGCAGTGCAGTTCTGGATATTCGGTTTGACAGTTCAAATCAGCCCCTGCATGGAGTAAAGTCTTTGCAACGTCTTGCAAATCCTTGGGCGGAAACATATTGAGATAGTGCAAAGGACCGTGTCCTTTCCGATCAACGCTTGATGCCTTTGCCCCTAGCTCAATTATTTTCCGTATGCTACCACTGCGACCAAGCCGGCTTGCAAATAGAACTGGGTTCAACGCATCAACTGAGCCGTCTGGACTTTGCGCATGTGGAGAAATGAAGGAATACTCTTGGATCTTTTGCACATCCTCTATGTAGATGGCGTACTGCAGCGCCTCGGGGCTCGACGTCGAGTCCGGCCAGTCGTGCGGCTGCTGCACCAGAATTCCACGTTCGGTGTAGATGGATATGATGAATGAGAATGGCGAGTTCGTCATGTTATCAACAGCTCGGGCTTTGGTGATATGTTGGATAAAGGTCAGCATCTGGTCTTGTATCTTTCGGAGCCGATGAGAGAATTGCTTTTGCACCGGAAGGCTCTTCAACTCCATTAGAACTTCGTGATAAGGAAAGTCATCCTCCTCGCTCATGTCTGGCCAGGATAGCTCCCGATACTCTTGGGGATCTTGGCTGGTTGAGAGAGGTCGCAATGCATCTTGAAGCTGCGCATAACATAATCGAGCAGGCACGAACCCAAGATTTGCGCTTTCCTTGACACAAGACAAAACTGCTTCGGCATCCTCCAGTGTACCAAAGCCTACTGCATGACACTCGGCCTTTCTGAACATGTTGAAACCAATGCGAGCTGGCTCCGAGTACGGAAAGCTGTAGCCGTCGAACAGCTCTTTACGTGTGACATCCGGCCATGCGGGATATGTTCGGAGCAACTTTCGGGTCTTTAGTGGAGAAATTGTCCAGAATGATCAAACATACCTCGACTGGTCCGAAGTCCCCGACGTTCTCTTTCAGGGCTCGCTCATCTAGTGAGACTTGGTCCTCTGTTGCTACGCTGCGTCTAGATTTGAATTAGTGTCGAAGGGAAAAGTAGTGTTATGGAACTCCAACCTTGGCTCCTTCAAATCCAGTTGAGTCAGAACTGCGGATGCAGATCCGCGATCATGAGCCTCAAATTCGAGTGTTGATACCAATACCTCTCTTAGTGCACCCTTTTCAACGTCCGACAAATTGGTCTCTTGTAGGCACCGAATCGCCTCCGTCATGATGAATTGACTGTCACAGCACACGAGGAAATCAACCTTATCGTCTCCTGGATCCTCAAGCCATGAATCTTGAAAATAGTCCAGTCCATCCTTGATGACGCCCCAGATCATCAAGCCAAAGGAGTAGATATCGCAAGCTGTCATTGACTCGACCGGAATGAGCTTGTTGTCTTGATCATGTACCTCGGGCGCATTGTACATAGGAGTGCCACCATATAATGGCTCGAATGCTCTAGTTGAGTCCCAGATGATGGTATGTCCGAAGTCAGACAATTTCGCAATAGCGCTATCAGCATCGCCGCCGGGGAATGTGAGAATGTTCTGCATCTTGACGTCACCATGAATGATCTTGCAATCGTGTAGTGCCTCGAGTCCGGACGCAACGTCCTTTATGAGGCCCAACTTCGAACTCCAAGTCTTGGAGGGTCCATGCTGTAAGAACGAGGCCAAGGTACCATGTTCGGCGAATTCAAGGACGATGAATGGCAAGGAGACGCTGTATGAACTGTGCCATCCATACCCAATGAGATTTACAATATTTGGGTGTTCTCGAAGCGGCGGATGCGTAAGCGCCCGAACCTCTGTGTACAAGATGTCAATTTGATCCTCGAAGGAAAACTGATTGGCCTCGCTAGAGACTTCGCGAATCCCATTGACTGCGAACAGAGTCCGCTTAACAGCGACAATCTCTTTGCCTACGCTAAGGGCTCTATCGACGACATATGTAGAGCCTTCACCCAGCCGTACTTGATCTCGGAATGTATCTAATGTATAGTGGTTGTTCGGTATCTTCTTCCGCACGGTCGTCTCGAATATTTGAAGAAGTGACGATAGGTCGCGCAGCGTCTTTCGTGGGCGTCCTTCGAGACGGAAGGTTCTTGTCGATCTAGTCGCCATATTTGTAAGGGATTGACAACGGTAACTTGAGCATGTGTGAAACACTTCATTTGTCGCAATCATACAGATAAGGCTGAAGGCAGACAGAGATTAGGCTCGTGACCTACCCCGCTTTCATTGCTTTTCCTACTGTGATCTTACAGTGGTCCAACTTTTACCGAGCTTACGCACACCTCATGCATATGCTCTTGGTATTCACTTTCATCACGATCCACTTCATGCCGCCCTCACCCATATCTTCGTGCTTAGTTCAGAACTTCTGCTGCTTTGTGCGGTGTATTCTTGCGTGAATATATCATCATCTTGTACGCATCGATGGATCCTGCGGGACTGTCATTTGGTGTTTTTCAAACCTTTGTCACGCTCACCAATATCGGCGTCGCAGTTGCATCAGCTATCCGTTCGGCACAGAATTTTGGTGATGACGCTGTAAAGCTCAGTGCAAGAATAGCCAACGAGGTCGAAAGAACAAAGCAGCTGCAAGCACTACTCTTGGAGAAAGGAAAGATCTTCCAAGATGCCACCCTTTTCGATCAGTTGCCGCCAGAGACCCAGGAAAACCTGGTCGCGCTGTTATCTCTAATAACTGGACCTTTGATCGGGGAATGCGGTGGTATTTGGAGCAGCTATCTAGTGGGAGCTCAGACAATCGCTCATTACGAGGGTGGGGGTGGAACCGATGATGGGAAGTCCGAAGACTTCGAGAAAATGGTTCAGACCCATAAAGATAACCCACAGAGTCTCAAGTATCAAGAGAACACAAGATTAGGCGCGAAGATCAGATGGGCGTTGAGCGACAAGAAAAGGGCCTTTGACCTGGTTGAGCAGCTTTCAGATACCACCCGAAGAATAAAGGACGACATCGAGCTCTTCTGCTTTCCACTGGGAATTCTGCATAGTAGAGCGGCAACGTTGAGAGCTGACCTGGATGCACAGCGTTTGGGCTGGTCTGCAGATGCAGCTCTGACACAAACGATCCAAGAAGGTAGCACATCCGCAGGCAATCTGGAGATTCAGATAAGCGACCTCGTTGAAGATGGAGAACATTTGTTCGGTAGCAGCTGCGTACGGGGCTACTATCGTGCTTGTCCTTCTATCGTTCAGTGCAAATACTACCATCCAGGCGAGGGAGGCGACGCGGATGCTGAAGCTATAGCTAGCATTCATGCTCTTTCAGCTTTGCTTAAGCTGGCAAGTACGTCGAGTGCGTCCAAGTTCAGGCTTCTACCATTCTCTGGCTTCTTCCAGGACATGAGGAGGAACTTGTTCGGCCTCGTGCTTCAGTATCCCAAAAGCGTGGATGATGAACCCCCAACTACTCTCTTGGATATTTTGTCCCCAGGAGCGTATAGTTGTCCTCTGGAACACCGATTCAAGCTAGCACACACCATGGCAACAACACTGTCTGAGCTGCATCGGGTGAAGTGGATTCACAAAGGCCTATACAGTGGCAACATTCTCTTTTTCCGGTCGGTCTCGAGCCAGGAGAGCGTCGGCATCCGAGATGCGCGCACAAAAGCGCTTGTGAATGGTCCTTGGGTTGTGGGCTTCGACCACGCACGTCGCGAGGATGGCAAAACATCTTTAGCCACGAACATGCAATTCGACCGCTGCGTATACCGACATCCTCAAAGATGGGCTGATCCGTTCCGTGCGGGGCGTATACACGATATATACAGTTTGGGGGTAATTCTCTTGGAAATTGGTATGTGGCAACCCATCATTGATTGTGTGCCTAGTGATGTGCGTCAGGCAGGCTCTAGTATGCAGCGTGGGGTAGCAAATATTCGCCTACGAAACAAGATACTGGATAGCTATCGGGAGTTATGCGCAAATGTGTTGCCAAACACCATGGGTAGCAGGTATAGCCACATTGTGTCGAAGTGCCTGACTGGTAATTTCGATGTTCAAGCTCCCGACAAAGGAGATGTCGAACTACAAAAGCGATTTTGGATCGATGTTGTGGATACATTGAGACGGCTTGCTGAAGTAGTCTGACGGACAAATCCATACAGATGATACTGAGCTTGTCGAAACAGATTCGTCGGCAATGAACCGAGTTAGGCATTCGATCTTCAGGAATGGTAAAGCAGGTATGAAATAGGTAGGGAAAGCCGTTGCCGCGAATTTGTTGATTTATGGCAATGGTTGCTTCAGCTCAATCTCCCACACTTTAACATCTTCCACAAGCCTAGGATACTCCCAAGTCCCCGCGACTTTCAGTGCTGGAGTCGGATCCGCACCCCAATCCAACAGCAGCCAAGTAAGCTCTCTCGTAACCCTCTCCAGTATCCCAGAGGCAGGGATGAAGCAGATAGGCGTCCCATTGCGCATTGGCACGTCGCTGCCAGCGAGTTAATTAGGAGCGTTGACGTCCAGCCCAACCACATCGATCAGATACTGCACCATAGCCACCTAGTTGTTATAATCCGTCGACTCTCTCTTCTCGCTCTGCGTTTGTGAGTCGTCTTGCTCGCGTGTACCGTACGTCGCAGTCTCGACTGCGCGATGCAACGGCCGCCAGCCCAGCGGCGCACCTTTGAGCGTAGGAACTCAAATGTAGCAACACGTCCCCGTTCTGTGACAATCTTGAGTATCTGGTTGCAGCGGATCTGGCATTTCGTAAGTACATCGGCACGGAGTCGTTTCTGGCCGCGCGGGTGAAAACTCGCGCCGTGTTCCAAGCTCTACTTGCGCAGAG
The DNA here is from genome assembly GCA_027946445.1 of Ascochyta clinopodiicola. Taxonomy (NCBI): domain Eukaryota; kingdom Fungi; phylum Ascomycota; class Dothideomycetes; order Pleosporales; family Didymellaceae; genus Ascochyta; species Ascochyta clinopodiicola. Next base: position 37,232 of record JAPEUW010000278.1, read on the forward strand.
GATTGTGGTAGCTATCCTTTACTGTGTGTTTGTACTAGAGGAGCTTTCTATAGCGAGGCTGTTGTTGCTGCATGCTTGTTTGGTTAGTGGACTGGAGTGGACTGCTTTGGGGGGGATTGGGTTGGAGGGGTTGGTGGTTGGTTGGTGGTTCTTTTAGATTGGATTAAATTAACCGTACAGCTCGTGTACAGAATGTAGGTAGATATACATTTAATGTCATCTGATCTTCTTGCTAGACAGAACTACATCTACAACACCTTTGTCAACCGCGCTTTCCACCCCGTCTTCTCCCCCGCCATGCCCTCCTCGCCACTCCCACTGCCGCCTATTGAAACGCCCTCGTCGACAACACCGTGGAGGTCGTAGATCTCATCCGGCAGCACGGCGCGATCGATGAATGATTCTCGCGGCGGCGCAATGAACATGCTAAGCGCGACATACACAACACCCGTCCCCACGAACCCCAGGAACCAGCCGAAATGGTACGGTCGATCGCCAACGCCGACATCTATACTGGGGTTTATGGATGCCACGAACCCCGGGAGGTTGGGCGCGACGCCAACCAGGAACGCGACGACGGCGCGCCAGTTGATGCCGTGGGTGTAAGCGTAGATTCCGCGCGGTTGGTACAGGGCGAGTGCGTCGTAGCGGCGCTTGTGCACGAGCCAGAAGTCCAGGACCATGATTGCAGCAATGGGGCCCAGGAAGACGGCGTAGGCGGCCATGAAGTTGAGGAAGGAGCCCGCGCTCTTCAGGATCTTCCAGGGGACCAGGGCCCAGGCGAGGACGGCGCAGAGGAGCTGGCCGCGGCGGATGTTGACGTAGCGCGGGAAGAGTGCGGTGAGGTCGTTGGCCGCGGAGAGAGAGTTTGCGGATATGTTGACGCCGAGGGCGGCCAGGGCGAAGCTGAAGGCCCCGAAGAAGCGGCACGCGCGGTTGTCCCAGTGTGAGATCAGGGCTATGGGGTCCCAGTTCAGCTCGCCGTATTTGACGGCGCCCGCGGACGAGGCCGCGATGCCGATGAAGGCGATGAAGGTGAAGACGAGCGGGAGGAAGGGGACGTAGATGATCTGCCATTTCACGCTGACGCGGGAGTAGCGCGAGAAGTCGGCCTGGGGTGGCAGTGTCAGTGTCGTTGGGGATGAAGGCAAATGACCGACAAAACTCACCTGGTTCACCGACAGCGTCGCATAGTTGCCAATCACAGACGTCAGGCTAGATAAAAAGGCCCAGGAGTACTCGGAGCCAGCGAGCTTGGGCTTCTGATTCCACATCTCCCCCCCGTCCGTAGACACGAATGCCCACACCAAGATGGCGATCCAGGCCACGGGCACGATGATGGACTTTGCCATGAACAGCCAGCGGAGGTGGTTCGGATGCATACACAAGAACGGCACCTGCAGGAGCCAGAAGAGAAAGAAACTAATCATCGTGTTTGTCTCAATGCCCTGCGATTCCGGGATCCCGTTGTGCAGCGTCAGGAAGCTAGGCCAAATCGCCGCAATCATAGCCTTGACGGCATTCGCGCCGTTCATGTTCTGGACCGCGAACCAGAAGACGGCCAGGATGGCGCGCGAGACAATGGCAATGTAGGAGCCCCAGAACCCCCACGAGGCGCGCGCCAGCACGGGGAAGGGCGCGTGGTACAGGACGCCGATTGCGCCGTTGAGGGCGATGACGAAGGAGATTATGAAGAAGGCTAGGGCGACGATGGCGAGGGATTCGCGCCAGGTGAGGCCTGCGGGTGTTAGATGTGTGCGGTTCAAGTTGGAGATGGTGGCGTACCGATGGCGATGATGCTCGAGGCGAACTGCCATGTCGCAGCACTTCAGATGTCAGTTTAGTTTTTCAAAAATATGGTACTATCATACTTGAAAGCATCAGAGATCCAGTAGGCGAGGAAACTCGTAACACCCCACTTTCGCTTGTGTCGTGGAACGGGATCAAGGTCGATATTGGTCCTGCGGTCGTCAATCTACACGCACTTTTTTTTTCACAACAGACAACACACCATCGCGCGTTGCCCTCTGCAAACGCCGACTCGGTCTGCTCGACTCTGAGCGAGAGGTGGGGGCGCTCAATGCCAAGCATCGTGAAGCGCTCTAGATGTAGGACCTTCACGCAAAGGGGGATTCAGCATCTTTATTTCTCCGCTGGACGCGGCATCGATGGCGGCTCCATGCAGCTATCGCGGTCCAGCGCCGATAAGATAAGGTGCTGCATGTGTCGACTTGTTCTGGAGGTTAGACGGGCGCCTCGCTCCTAGGCGTCACGGCTTGACCACTCACACGGCGGGCGCATTGTGAGCGGCGGCTGGGCGGTCTTTTGCCAGACGGGTGCACGAAAGATAAGGAGCGGGGAAGTGAGCATCTCTAGTCGCGTGGTCTCGGTACCAATTTCCCCACGTTGACATGGAGATAGCATTGCCCCACTTACGGGGGCTAGTCTAACGGCGCCGTCATGGTCATACTACTAGACTAACTTATTCGAGATATGTATTCAGTGCTATGTTCAATGTAGATACACCTCGACCCTCAGACGTACGCCAGCGTGTGGTCTTTGCCAAAAGTCGCATTGAAGCCCAGAGAAGCTTCCCCACCAGCGACCGAAGACCCCTTCGCCACCAGCTCGCCAACGGACTGCTCGTCGGTGGTCTTGTGGTCGGGCGTGTCTCTGACCTTGACCTCCAGACTGCTCAGGGGGACGCCAAAGTGGCTGTGCTTGTTGGAGCGCGTGCTTCCGACCCGGTAGTCGTACATGTTGGTTTGCGCGACTGCACCGGCCACCTTGGCGGCTGTCAGGGCGTAGACGATGCGTGCCTGGGTGTAGATGCGCAGGTCCGAGAGATCGTTGGAAGTCAGCGGGGGCGTGTTCAGGCCGGCGCGCTCCGAGGTGAAGACCAAGCGCAGCTTGCCAGGCGTGGTGCCCAGGGCGGCTCTCGCGGGTGCATTCAGTCGGCTGAGGGGCTCGTTGGTGGGTAGACGGCCCGAGGCCAGAACGCGGGACTCGACCTGGTGGGCGAGCTGCTTCAGAAGGCCGCCAGCCGATGCCGCGGTGGTGCTGTGGAGCTTTGCGACCGACTCGGCAGAAGCCACGACAATGGTCGGTGCGAGCGCGCGGGTGGCCAGGGTCAGGTCGACGCCGGGGCCGGCGACCGAGTTGATGACGACGGTAGAGTGGGAGAAGAGGGCGACGAGGGTGAGACAGAGGCAGTACGAGTTGGTGAAGGCGTCGGCGGGGAGGAACGTGTCAGAGGCGGTGAAGCGCTGGGCGGCGGGCAGCGAGGTGATGAGGGAGCCGACGGCGGCAGCGATGTTCTGGAGGGTTAGCCTAGTGGATGTGTGCATGTTGGGGTGACGTACCTTTTGGGTGAACTCGACGACCTCGGCCGGCTTGCCTGCAGCCTCTTGCCAGAGGAAGACGACGTTGGGCGGGGTGGTGGTCGTGTCCGAGGGCAGTGCGTTGTCCGTGTGCTTTGCGTCCTGGACCAGCTCGTGCCAGACGGAGACGTCGACCTTGCCGCCGATGCCCTCGGGGACGTCGCTCCAGTCCATGTGCCGGCTCGTCTTCTCGACGGTCCAGACAATCTGGCGCAGGCCGGGTACGCTCTGGGTCACATCGGCGAGGGGCACGGAGCCGGCCTGGGCGACGAGGGCGTCGGCGCCCGTCTGCTGGAGGAGCTGGACGAGGGTGGCGTGGGGCTGGTTGTAGGGGACGAGGACGGGGGTGAAGCCGTAGAAGGCGCCGGCGAAGAGGACGGCGAGGAACTCGAGGCTGTTGGGCAGGTAGATGGCGACGCGCTTGGCGCCGTGCTCGTGCAGGTGGGTGCCGACGATGGCGATTTCCTTGGAGATGCCGGCGATGTCGTGTTCGGAGAGGTCCTCCTTGCCCAGGACCGTCATGATGGTGGCCGTGCCGCTGGAGCTGGCCTTCTTGTCCAGCGGAATCTCGCCCGTGACGCGGCGCCAGATGTCGCGCAGGTCGCCGTCCTTGCCAGCGGCATACATGGGCGCGCCGGGGTACTTGACGGCGAGGCCGGTTCGCAGCGGATCTGGGGGAGTGTCAGTGGAGGCGTCGGCAGCAAACAGAACCGTCAACGTACAGCCGTGAGGGGTCTCGGGCGACCTGAAGATGGCCGACTCGCGGGGCTGGCGCACGTACGAGGCCTGCGCCTGTCGTGCCAGCAGCAGCGGGTGCGTGTCGGCGTCTGCGTTGTTGGCCACGATCCAGCCGACGAAGCCGAGCAGGGCGACGAGCAGCAGCGTCGAGTAGACATTCCAGCCCTGCAGGAGGTCCGAGAGAGCCCCATCGAGCTGCTCCAGGAGGCCGGCCATGTTGGAGGTGGAATGCTCGAGGGAGTGATGTGTTGGGAAGTGCAGTGAAGAAGGGAAGAAGAAGGGAGAAGGGGAAGCTGTTATGTTGGCTGACAGGTGCCAGTGCTGCTACTATCTATCTACGTGCTATGACGGCCGACGGTGGGGTCCACAGCTTCACGGGTAAGCAGGGAGCTAAGGGTGGAGCCGCTACGCTAGCCTGGCAGAGACGGCGCAAGCTCCGAGACGCCGACGCTCAATTGTTTTGACAACCATCGACAACGCGACAATACCAGCATACAACAACACACGCCATGCTGCGGCAGCCATTCGACAATCCCTTTACTAACTACTAACCACAGATACAGTCAGCTTGAAGCAGTGCGAGTGAAAAAAAACGGCCATGGCTGCACCCGCGACACCAACCGCGCCGCAAACACCACAACCCCCCCAGCTGCACACGCCCAACGGCACCTGGAAGCACCCCAAGTTCGACGAAATCACCCGCCGCCAGTACGCCACCGCCTTTGACGAGACAAACGTCCGCGTCATCGTCGCCAATGCCGCCCTCCTGGCCGTGTCCGTGTTCGCCGACGCAGTCACCTCCAAGGTGAAGCTGCTGGAGTACGCCGCGTACGTGGACTGCGCAGAACACACGACTTCCCCCCGCTAACCTCCCCAGCACCCCCATCAACGCCCTCGTCC
>JAPEUW010000279.1:0-42108 GCA_027946445.1 Ascochyta clinopodiicola
GTGCACGGCGATATGTGCGCACCCCCCCAAATTTGGTACGGTGATTTATCAACACAAACTATGAGCTCATCAACACAGACTATGAGCTCATCAACACAAATTATGAACGTAGGCAGATAAGTAATTGGCTGATTTTTTGTGGTTGTCACGTTTTGCCCTGCACACTGTCACCCAAGCTGTCACTTTCACTGTCAACCAAATCTGTGGAGGGTGCATACACATCGCCGTGCGTTATATCGTGATGGGCACACGGAGGTGCGGGCAAGAGACGGTTGATTGGAACATCGTAGGAATGCGGGCCTGGGTAGTCTCCACACATCAATTTTACCCACATCTTGCTCATGGTTTCTAGTTTTACGTTCGCCATCACTTATTTCGAGCTCTCGGACCGCAATCTTCAATCATTTCCCCATCGTCTACTGTTATCTGCAAGCATCCTCTATCCAAAAATCGCTACTGGCAGACTGGTGGCAGAGAACGCTTGGTCATCCACAATTGTGGCAGTCGATTGTGTGAAGGTATACGACAAGACGTCCATCGCTTTTCAGCGGAAAGAAATCAGGATGCAGTCGTAACAACGCGACAGGCCTCGTGTAATCGTCTCTTTATAAAGATCATTTCGGTCTCCAATCGTCTTCTGAAGTCCGGGTCTCGTTCACTCTCCAGTACGACATTTTCGTCCTTGAGTATCTGCAAGTCTGCCTCTATGAGCTGAATCTGCTGATTCACGGCCTGACTGGCCTTGTTTTGCAAAGAAAGGGCGATTTCCATGAAACCTGTCTTACAATATTGTCGATGATTATTGAAGAGCTGTAGAGATCCGAATCCTTGTGTGATTTGAGTTTTACGACGGCGGTCGCTTCCCGTTCCTGTCAAACAAAATCAATTACAGGCTCGGAGATGCAAACAGAAGGGCATGTATGGACTTACCATGGTCTAAGTTTGCCGCGTGATATGTATCTTCCATAAGGCTGCCTATGAAGGCTGTACGAACTGGGGCCAAAGCATTCGTTTCGAGGGCGGCATGCTCATGGTGAAACTCCTCGATCGCGTCCTCTATGCCGTAGAGTACGAGGTCTTTCCGATGATACAAAACATCGGCTAGGGACCGTGCTACCGATGGATCAACGTTTGAGACCTCTGATTCAGCTCCGACTCGAGGCGTGGTTATGCTCAGGATTCTCTCAAAATCGTCTGTAATCGTTCCAAGAACACGCTGGAGATGGTGTTCTGCACCTGCAATAGAATCGGACCAGACATCAGTCATGTCCCTTTTCATGTGCGCGATTGCTTCCATGTTCCAACAACAACGACCTCTGGCTGGTGTATAGTGGTCCCCATAGTTAGAGCAGAAGGATTTGTACGACGAATGATGCCACTGCAATTCAATCAGGGAGTTTCTTCTGTTCTGGTATGAACACTTACTCCGTGCCACAACATGCTTGCTTGCCTGGCACTTTCAGCCCATTGCCTGCCATGATCACCTTCCGGCTGGTCAGTAACGGAACTAAATCAAAAAAGAAGCACTTACGCATGCGCACGTTGACTTGGTCACCTGAATCAACCAACAGACCGCGGGAGAGTTGGCTGACTGGAGAACTAGGAGACACCATCTACAGCATTCTATCAGTAGAGTTGTAACATACAGCATGTGTTGGCCTTCGGTATCATATAAGATAACCTTACAGAGCGAAAAGTTCCACAAGAGAATCATATCGCTAACGAGAAGAGATTTCATAACAATCTCAGTCTCAAGAAGTTGTCTTTGCGCAAACAACGTATTCATTACGTACCTCATTCAGTATACGCTCAATCGCAGACACTGCGTCCAGTATTTGTTGTTTCCTTTCTGCATTTGAGTTGCCGGACCCAGCCTCAACCCAAAGTCCCACAGAAGCCAGAAAAGCAGGAACTTGATCCTTCATATAATTTATAGTGGCACGAAGACGACTGTCTGCGACAATACCTATACAGTATTGCCGAAGCTGCATGATACCACTCAGCTCGAGATATGGTCTGGACACTGTGATGGGTTTATCGCGATGATCCCAATATGCTCTGTTGCTGACACAAAAGATGTTTAGTGCCGAAGCGATGGGATGGGCCTGATACTGCACCCGTAATCGATCAGAGACTTTTGCGTTTCGCAATGAGACAATGAGACTAAGCATCTCAAAGTCATGGTTTTGTTTGGATCGTTCAGCTTTGCGACAGTTTTGTTGCAGTTGTTCGAAGTCGTGACGCTCTTCTCGAGTAAGGTGTTGAAGGTCTTGCTCGAAATCTACGATCTGTTCCCTGAGGGAGTCCACCTCTCGTGTATCATCTTTGATTGCGCTCTCAAGTTCTTCGATTCTTGCTCTTTCTGCGATCCAGTCGTGCCTGGCCTCCCGGATCTGGACTTCCTCGGACCTAGTGCACACTATGTCGATTTTCGACAGGTTTGCGCGACGTGCGAGTTCGAAAATCTCTTCCAGGCTTTCGTCCGTAATAGCTCGGTCTATTCGAGCGACGGCAAAAATTTGATGGCATTGGCGAGCGTACCGCTCTGTGATCGCTTTGCGAGCAGAGTTATGATCCCGAAGGCCTGGAAGATCGGCTATGATGAGCCCTTTGCTCAGAATATAAGCGTTCAGATGGACACGCAGCTTTCGAATAAGTGGCCATCTTTTCTGGAATACACCGTTGGCTGGAGACTCTTCGGATTCCGAGGTTAGTTCCCTGAGTCGGGATGAACATTGCTCAATCGTATCAAATGACTCTTGGTCTTCAAGTTGAGGGAGTAATGGTGCTGTCCAGTCGACCATCAGACTTATTGCATGATCAAAGGTCATACTAGAAAGAATTCCAGGATAGACTTCAAGCTTTGCCTTGAACATTGCGTTGAACGTCTGAGTGGCAAATTTGGCTTTTTTCTCCAATGTGTTATGAACTCTTTGTTCTTCTTCTTCTTTCTTTTTCTTGCCATTCGCAGTGCCCTGCGTCTGTGCGTAATCTCGGCATGCTCTTAGCAATTCTTCGAACTGTCTCTTCAGCTCGTCTGGGGTAAAGTAGTTTACCTGAATGATAAAATCATTCCTATCGTGGTAAATGTACTCTGTAACTGCACATGTACAAGCGGTACCGCTACTGCTCTGTTGATGGGGTCAGTTTTGGTTTCAGTAACCTCATGACAACTACGTACTGCTCTGACCAAATCCGCTTTGTCGAGCAGCGAGTTAATGAGACTGCTTTTACCAACACCTGAATCTCCAATCAATCCTACGATTCGTGATGTCGGCATTTGTTGACGGCTTAAGATTAGGGCTTGTTGGTGAAGACTTTGAATGGTAGATCCGCTTTCAATATGCAGATTCGAGCTGGTCAGGACATCCGCCATGCTTGACATGCAGGATTTGACATCTGAAAGCGCTTTTTGAACCAGGGGACTGTGAAACGGGGCCGCGTTGGGTTCTTCGTCTTCAATTCGGTGAGCTTCTCGAATGCGTCCCGATCCAGAGCGACGACGGCGTGACGGAGACGGCGAAGGAGTTTTACGTGACCTCGGAGAATCCGAGCTGGAAGGTTCTTCCAGGGATGCTATGTGCAGAGTCTCCAACTCTGCGAGAAGGCTGGCATTACTAACGGTATGATTGTTTGGGGAAACCGATGGGGATATACAGATTGAAGGTATCGATGCCTCCAATCGTGAAGGTGATTTCGAAAGATCTGGCGAGGCCAGTCTCAAGTCACGAAGAGCATCAAGCTGTGCTTGAACACTGTCCGCAGCATGGATCTGCTGAGTAAAGGCTTCCTGTATAGCAACCGATGGTGTGCTCGGCGTGTGTTGGTGACTACTCGTAGGAGAGAAATCTTGCTCCACAGACGAGAGAGGAACATATGGATCGTGGCTAGAGGCATTTTGAACCTCGTCGAAGGCCGATGTGCTGGATATACCGTGCTTTCCCAAGGGCGGTGCCTGTAATGAAGGCAGGAAAGCGGGGCTAGAAGTCGAATTTATTGGCGTAACCGGCGGTTGGTGCACCTTTGCAGCAGAGGAGTCTGGATTGAATCTCTGATATGACAGTGTGACCTCATTGTTCTGGACATGAGAGTGGTCTGTGTCACGTATTCCAGTCATCGTGGCTTGAACGGAAAAACTTATGGTTATCTGCGAAGGGAAAATAAGATATCTTCAAGCTCTTTGAACTACTTCCTGGGCGGGGAATAGCTTTTCAATGGAGCGAGATGCAGGCTAAGCGCCCGTCTCGGTCATTTCAGATGACTTCCTGCAAGCCTGCGGCACAGTCGTTCAATCACGCCAATCAGCTGCACAGACCATACAAACCAAAAACTGCGACGCAAATTGTTCGGTAACACGGTATTTGGCCCCCGACACAGTATGAATACCCACTAAATCAGTACATCTCGTTTTACTTTCCAGGTAACATCGGCAATGCTGATCGAGGTGAGACCACTCCGGGGGCTCGAAGCATTGCCTAGTCCAGATACAGGCATTGGCCCTTCATTCTCGGAGTGCTACTCTCACACAAGTTTTCATTAGATCTCAGTACACTAACACAAGCAAATGGCTGAGTTTGAAACACATAGATGCGACATCTAGTGCGACGGAGTTGGAACTGTACATCACGCGACGTTATGCTGCAGCAGGATCGACTCTACTGATGGTTCCAAGTCACACTGGGCCGTGTTGCGTCAGAGGCCATTGTCAGTGGTTTGGTGGTAACTAGATATGAAGAGACCATGTAAGGTATATACCCACAAAAAGATGTGATACGAAAGTACAGACTTGACTGAAACGCATGACAACCATCAGCTCCAAGAGAGAGCGTGTTGATCAAGACGGACGACCTACTCCGACCGTACTGGCTTCACAGGATAACAGAATCATTGCAGAGCTTGAACACGGCGTCACTGTAGCCGCAGAAGTACCTCGCGCAGACTTCCATCAGGGGCGTAGCAATCCATGACTCCAAGAGTCAGGCTAGTTTATTATATTCGCCACTGCTTCAGATCGGGCAACACTGTGACTACAGTGAGCTTACCAATGCACAGATAAGAAAAGATTGTGAAGTCGACACATTTTCAGGATATAATTACACGTCAGCTGCTTCCTTGCCAACTTTGAGTCGCAAATATGCTAAAAACCCTCCAATCGCTGTTGGACGAATGCCGATTTGCTTGTCATGGCTAGCACTGAGGCAATGAGCGGGTTGAACAAGCACTCTTCACACTCTTATGCTCAACGCGAAGGACCTGCCACACATCAAAAACATCACAGTGTTGTTTGGGTTGGGTATGAGTGCGTAATGATGGAAGGAAGCTTGTTGTTGATTAAGGTCAGCATTCGACCTGCAGATTGGATCTGTCTCCAGCTGCGACAATTGTGTCCTGCTAACCAGAGATATTGTCGCACTCGCCCTCCATACATAGTGCGATGACTTCAAACTTTTCGTTGTTCCGTGCAATGCCACTCGTGTTTGTTTTGAGAAAACAGTTGTATGGCGTGATCGTACTTTCCACCATAGCCAATGTCTGGTTCCACCACGTCGGTAGGTAACCCGCTCCAACACATGACCTGTCGCTAGTCGACTTGTGGGCATTATACATAGAACACGATTCCATGCAGTCTGACTGTGTAGCGACAGACATTGCAGTAAGATCATAATCTAGCCAGCCCTGGCCACAGATCGTTGAATATGGGATATTGAGAAAGTTGGATCGAGACTTGAAGGAGCGGTATGGAGCTGCAGAGGTGCAGCCAGATGTCGGCTGAGGTATTGTGCGTTCGAACACCGTGCTAGACGCCGTGGGTGTAGAAGGCGATATTGACGACGATGACGAGGATGATTGAGCTGATCCTGATGTGGGCGATGGACATGTCGCGCTGTTGACATAGGCGTTATTGTTGTGGTTGTTACGCTCTATCGTTTTGCCGATAAAACCTCCTGCTACACCAGCGATGACTGTAAGGAGTAGTCCATACAACAGAAGCAGAGGCCATCGAGTCCATTCTCTTTGTTTGGCTCTAGGCTCTTCGATCACGCTGTATTTAGGAGAATACGAATCTGCATTGGCGGCAGGAACAGCGTGGACAGTCGTTCGTGGGGGTGGATAAGCAGGGACCGAGAATTTGTGATCCGAATAGTCCGGCTCCGATACGGTCTCGGGCAGGTTGCTGTGGGGAGGATGATGGGGTACTGCCTCCATTTCTTTCACTCTGTTCTAAATCCGCAACCGAACAAGAAGAAAAGGTTTCCTACGGGCGCCTTTTCATGTTATATCTTCGGGTAATATTATGGTATCTTAGGCCTTCCAATGCGGCGGAGTCTTCGGGCAGGTTTCATGCATGTAGGTCGGGCGTATCAGAGCGGCGCAGTAGGCGCGCACATTCGCTTTAGGACTAATTTCCACCAAGCTCGTGCATAATTATTCAGATTCTTGAAATCCGACATTGAAGCCAGTTTATCGCAGTGCACAAAAACTCAAACTTGTGCGACCACCTACCTTTAACGCAAACACTGCCGCCAGAACGCGTCTTGTGGAGGAACAATTTTAATTTCACGGAAACATGGCAATAGATAGTCCTCTTGAGCATTCGTATTTTCTAGAAGAATTACAGTTTTGCGCTAAAGGCCTCTTAACAACATAGAATGTGCACGTTTGTATCCGGCTATGTTTGCACATAAATTGTACTGTATGTACCTCGTTCACAAAATCGCAGGGCAGCGAAAGCGCTACCTAGCATGTCGGGAAACTCAAGCAGGCCTTTTCCAACCTAAACGAAGGTGGGTGGCCGGGTACGGCCTGCCGCCACAGACACAAGAGACGGCAAACTAACTCAATTTGCGAGTAGCTTGAGATTTAGCGTTTGGAATCAGCAATGCCCACGCCACGATGCTATGAAGACGGGCTATCAGGAGGAACGGTAGAAGTGAGCTACCATTTTGTTCCTGGTTCTCTTTAGCAATTAACAACTCCCTTATAGTGCGCCGTGCGCGAACCTGGAAGTGGTAACGAGCTTCCCCAAGATCATCCGAGATGTTGCTGTCCGTAAGCGCAAGGTATGCCTAGGACTGGCCCCAAGCTAACTATACAGCATTGTTGTTTGTCACGTGACGCTAGCGTCTCCATCGGTTATCTGAGGTCTCCACTCTACCGTACCACCTGAAAGTAATCCCAGTTGACACGAAGCAAACGTTATATGCCAATCTCTTCGACGCTAAGATTTTCAAGCAAATACTTGCCGCAGGAGTGGCCACTTTGCCCGATGCCGGCTCTCTACTAGGTCGAGATACCCTGATATCTCGATGCGATTCGGATGACTAATGTCACTTCGGCTGGGGACTGGAAGAATGCACAAGACATTCCTCCAGTGACTGCGATGGCGATCGCGACATTAGATCGGTCTCTAGATGACTTCCTTAACCTATATCTTTTAGGAGAAATATATGAAAAGGCGTATAGAGTCCTTTTTATCCGAAGCATAACGGACATCCTAAATCTCGAGTTCGCGAATAATATGACGCAGACTGTCGGGAAGCAGGTCGAGCTTTTGGAGGCAGTCAGGCTCGAATCAGTCTCCAGTTACATTGTCGAGGTATTGCTATTGCTTGTATCGCTCTCGATGGCCGCCTCGTGTTATTTCGCAATAACCAACATTAAAGACAGGAAGTTTATAGACGATCTAGGTAAGCTGTGACTGCACCAAGAATTGACTTTGCTGACGAGTAAAGCTCCACTACGGCTATCATGTCGATGACTGTAGACAGCAAGTTGTTGCTCCAACGATTTGAGACAGTGTCCACCCCCGCCTGTAGACTTCCCACTTGCCGCTGATGACGAGCTACGCCAACCTGCAGTGTACGCTCCTGCACGGCTGGGGACTTATCGCAATGTAAACTGACGGAAATCATAGTACACGCAGTTACATATTCAAGTAGGCAATAGCAATGAAGATACGGCCAACAGTGTATCATCTCCTGGGACCTTTGGATACAGATACACTGTGTTGTAAACGTCTTCTATATCATCTAATACCCCCAACTTCAGCATCTGTGTCTGAACACCTGCCCAACGTCATCTCCCAGTATCCAGGCAGGGGACGGAAGACTACGATAATGCTGCATGAGTAAGATGCGGGGTCTTGCCTGGCAGTCTCACACCATCCTGGCTCTGGCGAATCAGCGCAAGAGGTATTTTGGGCCATGCATACGAAAAATCAACTACACGAGAATTGCCTATGGTGGGCAGAAAGTAGTGATATTCATCCACCCCTCAACACCTTGCTTTCATACTTAGCCGAGGTACTCTACCAGACCTTTCTTCTAGCTTGAACCGTTAAGCTTTGGAAGTATATTTGCAACTTTACTTGTTGAAGTTGTGTAAGATGCTTCACTTCCAACTTCTACTGTGGCTTTTATCAAGCGTTTCTCGGTCGTGTCCGGCAACTAGACTGTCAGCCATCGAACAGACAATCACTGAACTCCGCCCTCTCCTTTCCGCCAACGCAATTATCACCCTCCCAAACACTACCCACTTTACCGAACTCCAGACACGCGCATCTTCACCCCGTATATCGCCATCATACAGCGCCATAGTGGAAGTAGCAACCGAAGGAGACGTTCAAGCTGTTGTGAAAGTCGCCAATCGTCATGTTATACCATTTCTTGCCATCTCAGGTGCACACGGCTGGACTCGCACACTCAACAACTTGGAAGGCGGAATTCAGATCAACTTGCGACAGCTCAATACCACAGTGCTTGCCAACGACGGTAAGACGGCGAGTGTTGGTGGTGGGATGCTGCAGTACGAGATAACAAGGGCATTACTCAAGGAGGGCAAATACGCTGGTGAGTCAGACTCACGTGCAAACCTCTGAAACATGGAGAATGATAATCTAATCATTCAAGAAACAGTCACTGGACTCTCCGAATGCGTTTCCGTTGCAGGCCCTCTTCTGGGTGGCGGACACTCCCTGTTGCAGAACCAATACGGTTACGCGCTCGACAACCTTGTCTCTGCACGTGTGGTGATTGCCTCTGGAGAACTCATCGAAGTATCGAACGAGAAAAATGCGAATTTGTTTTGGGCATTGCGAGGTGCTGGACATAACTTCGGAATAATGACAAGCTTGGTACTTAAGACTTTCGATGTTCTGTCAAACTGGACAGTACACACGTTTGTGTATACCACTGATAAGCTTGAAGAGTTGTTTGATCTGATCAACGACTTCGAAAATCCAGGAACACAGAGGTCAAAAAGGTTGGCCTTGACTGGTGTCTTCATCAAGCTACCGGATGTGGATCCTGTCAATGTAAGTCTAAACACAACACATGTCTTGGTTCTGTACTGACTGCCTGCAGCCTGTTATTCTTTACAACGTCATATATGAAGGCTCCACGATTGAGGCAGAGCCGTACGTGGCGCCTTTCAAAACTCTTGGCCCGACTTCGACTACAGTCAACGACGTGAACTACATTGACCTTTACAAGGTCACAGCCAACGACCTAAGCAGTAAGGCTTGCGTTCGAAACATGAATATGCTGGGAGCGGGCACTTCGCTGCCCAAGTGGGACCTGGAAGGCGTTCGCAACGCGTTCAATATCTTCAGCGACCTAATGAAAGATCCTCGTTTCAATTCCTCTTTCACTTTGCTCGAGAACTACGGCATGGTGGGCGTTCGGGCAGTCGATCCTGACACGACCGCACTAGCACCTGAGGAGCGCGAGTATCCCATCCTTGCCAGCCCAGTGCTGCGGTGGGATGGCAATGTAGAAAAAGACGCAAGTGATGCACATGCGTACACAAGTGCGATGAAGAACGCGCTGTACAACGGCATTGATTCGAGCTCGAAGCACAAACGTCACTGCTATGTCAACTATGCAAACGGCGAGGAGTCGCGAGCCGAGGTGTACGGGTATGAGCACTGGAGATTGGCGAAGCTGCGGGAGTTGAAGCGTATCTGGGACCCAAACAACCGTTTTGCTTTTTACAACCCCATTGCGCTATGATAACAACAAAGAGCGTGGAGGCGGTTGTCAGCCTTACAGATAGGAAAAATGACAGTCTCGGATTTAGTCGTTAGTATCTAGTCGCATAGTCTAATTACGAGTCATATGTCCTACATTTCCGTTCAGGCAGGCCGCAGAACAGAGCTCAAATCGCGATTGAGGCGACGTCCACACTGAGAAAGTTCAAACAACTAGTAATTAACTGCTAACTCTAAAGTATGATTGTATCTACTATTACAATAGATAGCTTGAGTTAGATTTGTAACTAACTGAATAATGTTTTTTAGAAGCCTTCCTATAGTCTACTTATGAATTAAGCCCTTGTAGTCTATAACTCTTGTTTCATTCTAATAGCTTGCTAGACATGTTTTCTAAAGTCCTTAGGATTAATTAGCCAACATATGCCTTTAGTTGCATTTGGACCTCTCATCTATCTTAGTGTTCTTTACAAGCAACTAGATTTATGGTAGGCTAAGCTTATTAAAATGTATTAACGACGTAGAATAGCGTGAGGTAGAATTCTTATCATAATTCTACAATATGCAGTGGGATCGGTGCCTGTTTTCTAGAGTCGTGTGTATTTCTTTTGCTTTATTGATATATCATAAAGAGCTTAAACGTCTTTGATGTGCTAGTTCAACACATTAATTTAAATGGGACCGAAGGAAAAGGTAGAAAAGAAAAGGTACCCTTCACCGCGATGACTTGACGCTGGCCGAAGCAGGCTTGCTCTTGCGCGCAGACTTCCTCACAGGACTTTTCGGCAGCGCAACATCCGCGTCCTTCTCCTTTTTCACCGATGCCTGGCGCAACCGTGACATAATGCTGTCACGATCTTCAGGGCTCCAATTATCATCGTTAGCGCGAATGTGGGCCAATTTCAAAGCATCGCGGTCCTCGCTGTCTCTGCAGGTGGGATCAGCACCATGTTCCAGCAACATGTCCACAGCCCAGGACACTCCTGCGTTCACAGCATAGTGCAAGGCAGTTTGCTCCTTCGCGCCAGCCTTTTCATTAACGAGGATGCCTTTGGCGTGTAGGAGGATACTCATCAAGTACTTCTGATCTTTTGTTGTTGGATTATGAAGCTGATTTGCTGCAACAAGCAAAGGCGTGCTGCCAGCCGCATTTTTGGCGTTGGCACTGGCATTCTTGAACAGAAGCATCGCAACAGCGAACGGGTCTTTCCGACGCACTGCCAGATGAAGAGGGGTGTTGAGTGTGCCTGGTTGAGTCACTTCGACATCTGTAGACCCATTGCGCAACAGGAGAGCCAAAGCTCTCTTACGATGATCTTCCAGAGGACCGTTATCGGCTCCATGGAATATCTTCATGATAGGGCAGTCGCCTCGAATATCGGCTTGGTTGGGGTTGGCGCCTCCATCGATCAGGGCGCAGACAAGGTGTTCGTAGCCCTTGAACTGGGGGTTCTCGATGGCTAAGTGCAAAGGCGTCTTTCCGCTCCTATTGTTGACAACATTCACGTCTACTCCTGCCTCTATAAGTGCTTTGACACATTTGTTGTGCTTTTGGCTTGCTCCTCGGACTGCAAAGGTGATTGGACCAGAACGTCGTTGCATCTTTGGGCCTGCTTTGCCAGGATTGCACCCCTTCTCCAGTAAAGCACGCACTGCCTGTGCCTTGCCTTGGGAGCAGAAGATTTCCATCAGTTTATGATCGTGGTCCCACCATCGGTTCAGACTCAAGCCGTTCAAAATGCTTTTAGTTTTGTTGGACATAACGGATGTCGCGATTGACGCAGAATCCCATGTATCCCGGATGTAATCGTTTGGATCTAACACAAGTCTCGGAGGTCGGTCTTCTTCCATAGGAAGGTTCACACTTGATGAAGGATCCTCCGAAAACGTCACATGAAGAGACGACTTTTTCTTTCTCTTCTGTGGCTTAGGTTCAACCTGAGGTGAGTGATCGTTATCTGGTGTTTCTGCGAGACTCGATTCTTCCTTTTGCTGAGAAGCTGGTCCATCCTTCTTCACTGATCTGGGTTTAACAACAGGTGTTTGTTTGTTCATTATCGCCTCCGCAATCTCAAATGGCTGCTCCTGAGTTACTCCGCAAATCACCAACCTATCCTGTCTGCTTTTTGGTGCTGGTACGGATCGCTTTTCCCTTGCATTCTTCTCATTGAGGATAGTCGTGCAATCACTGGGCAATTCTGATACTTCTTCAAGCTCTAGTGCCGTGGACGGTGCCGCATTTCGGGTTGCGATTCTGATATCGCTAATCGTGGCAAGTTCTTCGATATACTGTGGCTCAGGCTCGCTTCGTCCCCAGTCCTCTGAAGAGACGTAGGGTAAGAATGGATCTTCCACCACATCTTGCGTAACCCTCGATCCTGCATACGCTGTGCCTCTTACATGGGCATCTAGCGTCTCGTCTAATAAGTGCGTAATGTCTGGGTCACCTACCAGACATGACACTTCGGCTTCAGGTACAGAAGTTTCAGTCGTCTTGAATTGTGTATTGTTCGGCAACACTACCGCTGAGGCCAGGGTGACTTCTGATGAGGCGGTCTTGATTTGTTGGCCCTCGTTCATTACTTTAGGGGCAATGTCTCCATCTGGCTCGTCTGGCTCTTCAGGACGTGGATCCATCGAAGCCAACATCTGTATCACCAAGTTATCATTGCCTGCAAAATGGGGCAAAGTCAAGACAGAGCCCCTCCTTCTCTGGTTGTATGCCCCTGTCATTTCCTCTTCGATATGGCTCTGCACAATTGTGTCGTCTGAGTCGGCGTTGCTGTTGGAAGAGTCTGAATGAACTCTTATACCATCATCGCTCGATGATGGACTATCGATCTCTCCAAATCCCAGTCCAGTATCTTTGACATGCTTCAGATTATTAGTGAGCGAGGAATCCTGCAATTGACATGTGTAAGGGTACAGTGGTGAACTATACTCATCGGTTCCTTGTGACGACGTCACTGTGGGCAATGAGTGGAGTTTGTCCGGTTCGACGACCGAGAAGTGAGGGGTGTGATCCACGGAAGACTCGATCTCAGTATCTGTAACCTCAGTATCATCGTCCATGTCGAACTCCCCAGGCATTCGCGATGGTACCAAGATATTCGACTCTACAATATTGGCTACCTCGGCGTTCGGGACGTCCGTATCAGCGAGCCAGCTTCGGATTGTGGAGTGCGTTTGTGAGGAGATGACCACAGGCTGTGGCTCCTCCTCGAGGATATTGGCCACATTATGCATTATATCTAAGGCATCCTCAGAGACCACGTCATCGGTAATCTGCATGTCGTTGTCCTTGAAACGTCTTTCACGAAATTCGGATTGACATTTGATGCAGCAGAATATTTGGAAAGACTGTGTATCGTGAATATCCTGCATCAGTACACCAGACGTTGGCCGATTTTTGGGTATTGGGTCGAGAAGGTCTCGGATCCAATCTAACGGTTCGTTATCGTGTGCTGGACCTTGGTTTGATTGCTGCAGTTTTGAAAGCCAAGCAGTCACCAATCGTGCATCTGCCCAAAAATATGGCTCAATGTTGAGTCTGTGGTTGTCACTAAGTCTGCTCCGAAGTTGTTTCAGCGTACAACCGACAAGCAAGGTTGTCATCTCCAAGAATATGACGCCAAGTGACCACATATCACTTGAAGAGTTTCGTGCAGCTTTCCTCGCGATCTCTGGCGCCATGTAATAGGAAGTCGCCGGAACATCATGATGTTGGGTCATGCTACCCTGGTTGCTGATTCCAGCCCACCTATATGCAGATCCAAAGTCGCTTATTATCACCGAGCCACGATGAACGAGAATGTTTCGCGAGCTCAGATCTCGATGTCGAATCCTGGACTGATGTAGATAGTTCACGGCACCGGTTAAACAGCCGAAAAAACTTCTGACATCGTGTTTGTCTCCATCGGTGAGGCCGTTTGGTCTCGAAAGAAAGTCCTCGAGATTGCTCTCTGCCACAGGCTCCATTAAGTAGGCAATATAGTCCGTATCTGTGTATGATCCGTGGATCTTAACGAGATGGCGATGCGACAGTCGTTTGAGGTGGTTGAGCTCATCGGCAAGAAACCTTTGTGCTTTAACAGTGGTTCGGCGACGAAGAACGCTCTTGCGAGCATATGTCTCATGGCTTAGGCAACTGTATACTTCTTCCACTACCCTAGACTAATGTCAGACTATGGAGGAAATCATATCGATTGTGAAGCATACCCAAAACTACCTTTACCCAATGTCTTCAGTTTTCTGAAGTAAGAACTACCTCCATCCGGCAGATTGATGTGGGGCAGGACCTTTGTTCTGGAAACGTCTGAAGATAGATGCTCCAATTCCCGTGCATCTGTCAAAAGATACTGCTGAGTTTGAAGAAACGACGCTCGCATCTCCTGTGGCTGTACGTATCCAGGCAGCGTCTTGTCGCTGTAAGGGAGCCAGATGTCCGTCAAGTTGTCCTTTACAAACTCGTTCATAAGGTGGATACAGCCGAGATTATACAGAATAATATACGTACGAGGCATTTCTGACCATGCCGCAGTATCTTCTTGCTTCCACTGCGACCTGTGGAGGGATTGCAAGGCTGTGGAAACTCGCAGTACATCGCTCGTCGCGATTGGTTTAACGATATGATCAGGCAAACCAGTTCGGCTTTCTGGAAGACGGCAGAGAGCATCGAGTGCGACTCGTAGACGATCATCTGGACTAGCTTCAGTCCGTGCTTCTGTATCTGGTTTGGGTTTCTTCCACGGGAGGAACGCTACAGCTAGGACGTTATGAAGCGAGAACATGACAGTTACTCGGCTTGGAAATATGCGAAATACACACGACAATTGCAGTGAGGTTTTCAGACTGTTGCGAGCCTGTCAGTGACGTGGAGCTGAAAGTCAGGAGTTGGCCGAAAAACTGCTTTTGTGTCAGGCTGTGCGTTCATGTGCATGACATATGCCTGGATGAGGCTGAGCACTTATCAGAGTTGGCCAATAGCTACTCTGACATCCTGCAGACGCAGACCCCGGCTGTAATGCATGTGACCGTGAGCACCTCGTACGTGATGGAATCCTAGGCTGAGCAGTAGACGCATCTGCTTCGATGGAGGTGGAGTTCAACCGTCCGCGTACACTCGTTCAAAACGGCCTTTCACGGCTACGAGATTCTTAGGGAAAATGTGGTCTTTTGGTACACAAAATTAACGATCGCTAAGTTTGAAGTTGTTTTGGTAGCTTGGCAGGTCAGCGCTACGCTCTGGAGCCGGCGCTGGGCTTGCCTGCTGCTGATATCGGGCCCGCCTGCAGCATGCAACCCCAATGCAGCATGCGATACGAACTTCCTTCGCAGGTTGCCGAATCCCAAAAGGACGCCGCAGCATACTAAGTTTGCGCATTTAAAACGTGTCCTCCCGGAGTTCGACTGCCACAAATATTTAGTTTGGATTCTTTCTACCTCAAGGTATATGTGCATCATATATCAAAGACGGCCTCGAGATACTTGAAATACACAACATGGAAATTCCGGGTGCTATCGCTGGTTTTGTAGCGGTACCTCTCGCTCTGTTCCAGAGCTGTGTGACAGCCTTTGAGCTCCTAAAAGCCGCAGAACATATCGGTGCCGAAGGCGACCTCTTCAGTACAAAGCTGCAGTGGGAACAATTCCAACTTCTCAAATGGGGCCACAGACTCGGACTGGATTCCTTTTCAACCGCAGAGGATGACATTAATTGGGAACTCGCTGGGAGAATTCTTCTGCAATTGGAGTGTTTGTTGACATCTGCAGAGAAGCTCAAGGAGAGATATAGCTTGAACGTCGAGGAAGAGCATCTTGTGAAGGTTGAAGATGAGTCGAGCTGGCAAACAGAACACGCTGGTATCGGAAGATATATCGCTTCACTGAGGCCCGATATGGTCACTCTAAAGGGTCATATTATCAGGAAAAACAACCGAGTACTTAAGCGTTTACGATGGGCGGCGATAGGTCGAGAACAGGCGTTCGCCATTATCAACGACGTAGCAGATCTAGTCGCGAAGTTGTACCGGCTCCTCGATTCGGTTGACCGGGAGAAACAAGTACGAATGGACGAGGTCCTGTTGCGTGACATCTTGTCACGATCAACGACGGCCTCTGAAGTTGAGCAAACCCGACAGATCCTTGCATTTGATCCTTCATTGAAGGGCAACTCTCTGCAATCGGCGGCAATACTAAAGCAAATTCGTCTAAAAATTGGCGCGGACACGCGGGACGATGAGGTCAAGACCGGGAAGACACAGGAAGCCCTGGCGCCGGCCATAAACATCGAGAAGCTAAAACACAATAAACTGTCGCCATACACACCAGACAAGCCCCTGAGCTACATTGGCATGGAACTTGCGAGATACAAAAAGAGCCCTGTTTTGGTAGAATGGAAATTCGTTCCGAGTAATTCTTGGACAGACATGCTGCCACAAGTCAAACGCCTTGCTGCAATGCTGGCAAGCCCTGAGGTCAAGTACTGTCAGTCCCTCCTTTGTGTAGGATATCTTCCCTGGGAAGAGCGTGAGTTATACGCGCTCATGTACAAGATACCTCAAGATCCCACGCTTGGAAATTGGTCTTTGAAGACACTGTCTGGTCTTCTTACTGAGCAGCGCCACTTGTCGCTAGGCCGTCGCTTTGAAATAGCCACGAAGATGAGCCAAGCAGTGTTACAACTCCATACGTCCGGGTGGTTGCACAAAAGCTTTCGCTCCAACCACATCGTCTTCCTT
The DNA here is from genome assembly GCA_027946445.1 of Ascochyta clinopodiicola. Taxonomy (NCBI): domain Eukaryota; kingdom Fungi; phylum Ascomycota; class Dothideomycetes; order Pleosporales; family Didymellaceae; genus Ascochyta; species Ascochyta clinopodiicola. Next base: position 16,729 of record JAPEUW010000279.1, read on the forward strand.
GCCCCAAAAGACGCAAGTTCGAGCGAGTACCTACAGAGTACTCCATATCTCATCGGATTCGAATATGCCCGACCGGACACTCCCAAGGCTGTCGCTTTCACCCAACTCCCAGATACAGATCCCCTCAACGATCTGTACAGGCATCCACAAGCGCGAGGTGCCCGACGAGAAAGTTACAGAAAGCAGTTCGACGTCTACGCATTAGGTTGTGTTCTCCTGGAAATTGGCATGTGGCAGGCACTTCCCGATATTGTGACCCAGTTTCTGGACGCAGGCCTGAAAAAAGGCATCCAGGCTGTAATTGACGACAACATGGCCTATGATATCCCGTCTCTTCTTGACGTCAGGCAGCAAGACAAGCTACTGGACCAGTTACGTCATCTGACTGGTGATGCATACGTAGAGGCTTACATGCACTCCGTCCCCATGGAATGGAGCGGAGAGTTGGGATCCGATGTCTCGCTAGATGTGCATCATACTGTCGTTGATCGGCTTCAGCAATGCAAATGCTGAGTGGTACGACAATCATGGGAACGTCGAAATATGTTGTTGAATTGGGGCCATACAGTGTTGAGAGGAGGAGTTTTGCGAGACTGTTGGCGCCTCTCATTAGAGTCGACAGTCCAGCAAGATTCTCTCTCTCAACACTGTATGGCTTTTGGTACGGGCGCGCAACGAACAACTCATCTGTACATTAAGTTCATTCGAGTGGCCTAAGGCGTACAGTTCAACCAGGCATGGAATAAATGCTGCGTTTCATCATAGGTGGTGAGGTTTCCAGCAGACGAATTTGTAATCATGGCGGCATGTACATCGCGCACGATGTCAAAGACTACTTCGCCTTTTGGCCTTGCTATTTCGTCGCCACCTCTAACATGACTATCACGATACCCATAACAGGCATCAAAGAAGCAGATACACCCCTGTTGAGTCTATCTACCGTTGCCAGATCCTTGTTCCCCTACAGAGATGCCCAGCTTCCGCAGCATCTTCTCATTTTGAGAAAGCGTCTCCTTGAATCTGTCTAGCATTTCCCAGTCGCTCTCCGCTCGCCCATCAGCGATCATCGCCTCGATCTGACCTCGAACTTCACTGACTCTCCTCTGCACATACGTCCCCACGTCAAAAGTCATATGCACAGTGCCCTCTCGCCGGTCTCCCGTATACGATAATTTGTTCTCTCGGCATTCGTATCCTCCATAATGAGGGCGCCATTGGTGCTGTTCACGTACTGTTGGGTCGTGGGAGGTGAAGTCCCACTCCATGTCGATATTTTGCGTGTGGAACGCCCAGTCTTCTGACCAAAATCGCATTCGCTCGGAGCTCTGATCGCTCAATTGGTTCACGTAGATGTCAAGCAATCGACCAAGTGCGGTAGACGCAAGCCCAGGTCCAAAGTCGACTTGCTTGTCCAATGTGGCTTCTTCGGTAATTCTTGTCGCCGTGCTTTCATCTGCGATGAGGTGGATTTTGATGTCCGCATGAAGCCTGTGCAATTTTCCGATGGGTACAAGTAAAGATTCCACACGCTGTTTGTATAGCTCTTTCTTTCGGCCATGTTCCCATCTGGCCATCATCTTCTGATACGCTGGATCGTGAGGCCCCTTTCGCATGATAGCGCGAACACCATTCCCACACATCCTCGGTGGAGGTGCTTGGAGTTGCCAGTCGTGCTCGACTGGAGGGAGCAAGAACGGGACCTTGACGCCTATAGGTGGAAAGTCAAATATGGATGATGGGGCCTCGAAGTCCAGGCTGAGTTGTTGTTCAGCTCTATCATCAGAACAGCCTTCAGGTGTACCATCGCGATTAGCTTTTATTAGATCGCATACACTGATGCTCTGCAGATACAACCGCAGCTGTCTCGTTCCTTCGCGATCTATCTCTTCGTAGAGATGTCTACAGGAAAGCCAAAGCCCGGCATAGTCTGACCATCCATCAAATGGTGGCAGGGTGATATGTGAGTACAACTCGAGACGGACGTCGTAAGGTAGTCGATCGAAAAATGAGTCGTGATGTAAATCAGTCATTGAGCTCGCGGGAGTGAAGAAGGTAAGGTTGCTAGCCTAGCAAAGTCTTAGCGCTGCTGCCTCATAACAAATGGATAACGTAAGCAAAGTAGCACGCCTGATATTTTGAACTTACATAGCCGCTGCGTATTACAAAACAAGCTTGAAGCGGTACTTCTATTGCGGGCAAAGGTGGGCTGTGACCGACACTCCATGATTCGAACATTCTCAACCGATGGCCTAGATACCTCATGCACAGATCAGTGGTTGCAGCCACGAAGAGTAGCCATGACGGGTGCGCTACGAGATAAGTTGACCATGCCAGATAACCAATTTAAAACGCACATTAAGACATGATGAACGTTTTGTATTGGAAGTCTAGGTAGGAATCGCTAGCCACGCTCCAAATACATTCTGTCCAGCCAGAGCAACGCGGTTACTCTGACCGCATGCTGGCAATCAACCCAAACACCATTCCAGCGCCGATACCAGTGAACCAGGAAAACAATATGCGCGCTTTGAATGACCAGAAAGCAGACGCCGTTGAATGGAGATTAAAGGCAAGTAAAGACAAATACCACCCAAGTGTGCTTGCTCCGGAAATGATATAAAGCAGGCGCTCGCTTCGTGTTCATAGTCGATCGTTTCTCGTCAGAAGTGACGGATTCGTGAGGGTCTTCAGACGCGGACAACGGCGCCTCCAGCCCATCGAAGCCGGCGGAGACCCAGCCCGGTACCTCTCATAGCCTCTTTACCACAGCCGCCAGCTTCAGTGCCGACAGCACCCATTTGACCCATGGCTTCGGCGTAGCCAGCTTCATTTCCAATCACGTAGCCGGCAGAGAAGCTGAGTGCGCTCACGAGTACGACAACGCCGGCGCTGACGACCCATGTGAATAGTGTTGGACTGATCTCCTCGATCAACGCGCTCTGCTTGCGTGCTTTCTTGGCCGCATGACGATCTCTGCTGCTGCTTCTTACGCCTGCGGCAGCTGGGCTTGCCTTCCGTTTGGCTTTGTCAGAGGGAGTGCTGCTTGTGGCGCGGGAAGATGAGCCGTTGCTTGTATCCTCTGTTGTTTCACCCAATGCTACTGACTCCGGGACCATACGAAGAGATGTTGGTTGTATACGACCAGAAGTTGCAGCCGGCGCAGCACGAGGTTGACCGGGCTTGGGTAGGCCTCTGACGGCAGCCGCGGCGGAGAGAAGTGTGGAAAGACTGGCTCGTAGTGCCTCGTCATGATCAGCTTGGTGGCTAGGTGATATGATGTTGTAGGGTGTATGTTGTGGGTATGAGTGCTGCCGTTGAGATCCGGGCCTTGATGCGGGCCTGCGAGGCGTGTACACCGTTCCTGACTGTGAACGTACCACATGTTCGGCACTCGGGTGTGAGAATGCGTTGGGTCGTGGTTGGAACTGTCGAGCGGTTGATCTTGGGTAGTTGACCGCAGTTGCGTTCTCGTCATCATCGTCGTACTCTTCTTCCATCTCCGACATGGTGTCAGAAGAAGCAACCGAGTGAAGCCCACGAGAGGTGTGACGGACTTCCTGCCGCAACGGAGAAGGTCCGACATGTTCGTTGGAGGAAGTCATGACCCTATCCGATTCGCTTTCGCTCTCATCGTACTCTTCTTGGCTGCTGTTTCCTCCTCCTGCACTCGTCACACGATGGCCAGTGCCTGTCTGGAAGTGGCCGCCTCGCGGACGTTGACTTCTTCTATGCAAATTCGAGTCATGCTGGACTGTGAGACCCGTGGTGATGATTTCGTCGGCAGCGGAAGATAGTGAGGACGAGGATGGTCTCGAGCTAATGTCTATCCAAGACTCTAGGGGAATCGACGTTAGCTTAGACCTCACACATAATTAGAGCCTGACAAAATCTGGAGTGTCGACTAGAAGGTAGACCAGAAATACAATAATTAACAAACAGGTAACACACCTTCTGAGTGCTGCCTAGATGGTGACGATCTTGAGTGAGAGGGAGCCATGGCTGGGCTGCGTGGGTATGCGTCTTCGGAATGTGGTATCTGCCGAGTCGATCGTGACGGGTGGTGGTCGTGCATTATACTCGTCGCGGATGGTCTGATATCCAACTGCACCCAACTGCTTCTGCGAGATCGGTGCCCTAGACGGCCTCACGGTTTCACGCCTCACGTGCTGGTTGTGGAGAGAAATGCGCGCAGGTGGATCTACCAAGGCCAGCACCGATTTCGGTTCTTTGTCTACAGGCGCGTTGTCCGCCGAGGGAAAACGTGAGGGGAGGAAGGCGTATGGCGTGGGTACAGCAGAGTGCTACAGCCCCAAACAACATGCGACCTAACGCCGTTCGCCTCAAAATGCGCGTAGCTGCAGATGCACTTGTAGAGAGCAGATCAAGCCCGCGGTCTGACGCTATGCCAGAGGTTGGCTCGACGATCCGGCACGCAGTGACGTCCGGGCGGGGTACGTTTTGTGGGGCGCTAGGGTCTGACAGATCAAGGGACGAGGGTGAGGAGGAGGACAACAAGAGAAAAGGATGGGAGCGGAAGTTAAGTGAAATGACTATTACATGCGTTCCTGGCCCCGTGTGCTGGCCAGCCTTTGGCAGGGTCACGTAGACAAATGGCGGTGGATGTTCGCATGAACGAATCACGTTACACTTCCATACACCTTCCGGAGGAAGGCTAACTGTTTCTGGTGCGCACCTGGCCTTGGCACAAGACGCAGCTGCGCAAGCCCGGGTCTTCTGCCTTGCATACCATCATTTCAATACCCTGTTGAGCAACCTATTCGCCTTTTCGCAACTGGGACTGGGAAGAACGGCTTTTGATGCTGTCCTCACGCTTGCTTGGCGGTAGTTAATCTATATGGGCACCTAGAAGGTCATCGCAGTTTGTATGAGAATATTGGAGTTGCATGTATGTCTGACTTGTATTTGCTATACTGGTAGTTGTTCCATCGTGGCGCAGCCCTCAACCCGCAGACTGACTGGCCGATAAAGCTTTCCTGCATGCACAGCGAAACAAAACAATTCAACGCCCATCTCATGCGAATATGGTTGTAAGTCATCAACAAATGCCATCAACTGACAAAATCGAGAAGAGAGAATGGAGATCGAACACCGCATTGTGAAGAGAACCAAATGAAATGATACGCAGCTCTAATGCCAGGACAATTTCGGAGGCGTTCGTCAGAGTAAAAATGTAAGACTGCAAGCAAGTAAGCTGCCGAGAAAAGCAAAGAGAAAAAAGCCCCAGCCTTCTTCCTCTCTGGCTGGGTTATGGTACAAGCTGCATACCAGAAAGATTGTCAAAGCCGGTGAACTGCATGAGCTGGACGTGATATACCAACTGCTTAGGTGATGTCGATAACGCCGAGGTCGAGGGCACGCGGTGCCTAGTTCTTCTTCTCTTCTTTCTTCTTCTCATCCTTCTTTGCCGGCTTCTTGAAGAAATCGCTGATCCCATCCTTGAACTTTTCCCAGGGATTTCGGTTCAAGCGGTTACTGAGTTGGCGGTAGTTGTACATCTCAGCCCAGCAGTCGCGGCCCCACTCACAACCAGCCATATTGACCAGGAAATCGCGCTCCTTTTCTCGGTAGTGAATGTTAACATCGTCGCCAGCATCACCACATGCCCCAGGTGGGAAGCTGTTAATCTTACGCTGCTGGAGAAAAGCAACGTGTGGCCGGATCCAGGGCTGGTTCTGGTACATGTACTCGAAAGCATCCTGCTCTTTGTGCTCCCATTCCATGTGCTTCTGCTCATAACCAACGGGGTCCCACCAAATGTCCAGCAGCCGATCTGTCCACACACTCCTTCGCAACATGAAGGAGCCCAAGTTGAAGCCACCACAGTCCTGGGGCACCAGCATGTTGATGGATTCTACTCTGCCATCGCCAACAGGCGATCGAGTCTCGGCGTCCAGGTAGTCTTCGGTAAGGGGGTGTGAGATATTTAGCGGGTTGTAAACGTTGATGTCGCGGTACGTGATGTCCTGTAGGTTCTTGAAGATGTGCTTTTGCAGGGAGTAGGACGGCTCCATGATGAAGGTGTTGGTGTCAAGCCACCAGAACCTGTCGACTGTCAGTTTTGGTTGCCTTGGATCATGTTGCTGTTGCATTTACCATTCAGCCTGGGGGTATTTGCGCATGGCGTTGCGAATAGTATCCACCTTTTCCCAGCTTTCTCTCCACTCGTGTGCGTAGCGCTTCTTCGTGCTCATATCCACAATCTCAAGGTCATAACCCCATTTCTTCGTGTACTTCTTCTTATTCTTCACACTGTCGCGCTCAATGGCCCACTCGCGGGGACCCTTCCACTCCATGACACCGCCGCCTTGGTTCGCCGCAAGAATGATAACATATTTGTTTCCGCCGCCGAAAAGGGCCGACCGTCTGTACATTCGATGCAAAGCTGCTGTTGTCAGTTCTGATCATTACCCAGAGGCCTGTTGTCACTTACGTGTTACATAGAACGCAATAATACTGAGTACAACGAACAACACTACTCCCAGTGACCTCCTCAAGCGCCAGAGATTCCAACCGATGCGGTTCACCATCTGCATAAATTTGTTGCCCTGGTACCGCCCACGGCCTAGTTTCTCCTTCTCGCCATAGCTGACGGGCAAGCTTGTGGATATTTTGCGAAAGTGTTTCGAGAAGAAGCCCTGGTTCCTGGGGGTAAAACCCGGGTATCCTTGGACTTCAGCGCTCCTCGCCTGGGCTGAAGCCCAAGTAACGTTGTGTGAGGACCCGTTTGCCCCACCTGAGTCGTACGGCGTGTTCAAGCCGGGACTTGACCAGCCCCCAGGTCGTGGTGAAGGCGATCTTGACATGTCGAGAGCAGCTGGTGTGCCGGGGATGGTGGGCAGGGCGTCGCCCAATGAGCCGCCCGATACACCGCTGGTGGTCCCTAACCTGTTGGGAAGACCAAGGCTCAGGTTTGGCGGTTGTGTTTTGGCAGCCGATGAGCGGCGTCGGCGTTGGCCAGCGTTACTGGAGAAGGACGATTGAGAAGCCAGCGTGACTTTATCGGAGTTGTAGAGTGCGCGGAATGCACAGGGACCGATCGCGCGTGGCCTCTAACAGCAGGGCTGTTGAGCTGTAATCAGCGTGGAGCGATAAGCAATGCGCGGCAAAAAGCAAGGCGCGTTAATCGCGATGAGGACAGCTGGCTGCGATTTGAAGGTTTACCAACGGCAAGGCGAGGCGGTCGCACCTTCAGCGGGAAGGGAGCGAGATCTGCAGTGCAACGTGGGAAGACAGCTCTCTTCGCAGGCAAAGGAGAGGCAAGGGCACAAGAACAAGAGCTCGGTACAGCTGCATGCAAGAAGCGAACGCCTGCAGTCAAAAAGGAGCACCTTGCGATAGATGAAATTACCGTCTAGAGTCGTGCTTGGCAAGCTTTGAATCATTAGGACGCTCTGGTCCCTGACTAGCACGCAGGCTCCACCACATACCTGCCCCTTGTGGTATCATCATCACCACCACCAAGGCCGATCTGCAATCTCGAAGTGAACAAATCTTTCAGGGTGGATGCAGCACAACGATGGTCCACGAGAAAGCGAGCTAAGATGTCTTGTAGAAGCCGCACGTGTTGCCCAGCTGCAGCTGCCCTCAGTGGTCTCGCAGCCAGACAACGATGAGACCAACTATTCGACCAGGGAGCTGCGGGTGGTCTTCAGGTGTCGCTGTACTTCTCTCCCTTGAGATACCCTCAACAGTCTCTGGGTAACCTTGCCATACCTTACTCACGCATTTGTGCGTCCTAGCTGTCAATGCACTACCTGCTCATGTGGCAGCCCAGTAATCAAAACCACTACCCTTTCCCACTTCACCACCTTGACCCTCATCAGCTTTCTTCAACAGACAGTCATGCCCATGCTCACCCAGTGCACCGTACAGTACTGCCCCTCTTCCTGCTCTTCCCCTCTTCTGGGTGGGTGGTATCACCGGTGGATTCCAAGCAGGCATTGCCATTTGACAAAAATGTATCATAACACAACACGGGTTGAACATTCATGGCAGGCACGCGACCTGGACATATCGGAACCGCATGTCACAGACAGAATATCGATGGCTTGAAGGGGTTACACGCTTGAGCGGGGCGCCGTCCAACCGTTGGCGGCTCTGCGATGGCGGGCGCTTACAGCTGCGTCGTTCTCGCACCTCACTGGCTCCCCCTCACTTTGCCTGCCACAGCGTCCAGGTCCGCCTCTGAAGCGTCTCAAATCTCGCCCCGTGTAGTACAATTCCACTTCCAGCGAATCTTGGGCGGTTATTAAGCCTCACGTCTGGAAGATGGCGCCCGCCACGAGACCGATTTGGGTGGCTGCGTCCAATCACATTCGTTTGCTGCTCACTGTCGACTGTCGCTGGGACGAACGGAAGCTCGTCCAAGCCAGCGTAGCCGGCGCTTCTGACGAATTAGAGGACGAGGCAAAGGACTGTGTGAGGACACTACTGACATGCAATAGAGTAGCCTGCGCGCTCAGGTAATTCAAGAAGATCTGGGGGCCTGGGTATCGTGTCTGTAGGCGACCTTCCTTTTCGTTGTTTTGTCTTGTTCTTTTCATACCGTTGTCACTCGCCTTCACCTTTACATTCCCTACCTATTGTCTCTATTGCTAGATTTCTAGAAGTCTCGCTCCTCACCCTTGCAAAAAGACAGATTCAGATTCACCAAGGGCTGTCTCATCATTAGATTCACAGCGACTGCAATGCTTTGTTCATAATCCACTATCACGATCGAATCCTACGAAACCTGCTACATATAACGACATGAACACAACCAACTTCGGCGCAAAGCCATCGTCACAGTCACTCGTGGGGATAGCAAGACCCGATTTCGACTCTTCCACACAACGTCAAGACCGCGACGACCAAATAGTGATACATCTCAACGGACATTTCGACGGTACAATTGCTCTACCTAGGGCAAATCAAGAGAGAGAGGAGTGGGACAGTGATACTTTGGCATCCTCCCGAAGAACTGCCAGCAAAAGGAGTTCCAGGTCGTTCACATCGCGTGTATCTCGACAGAAGAGTAGACGGCGAGAGCTCCTGGAACGACAAGCGAAACTAGACACCAGCTTCACAAGACACAAGGGCGATGCGCCACATCAGGTGTTTCCTGAGCATGAGTTGCACGGCAACAGATTAGCCAGAAAGCAAAGCTGGTTCAGCGTCGGACGCACATCAACCAAATTTAAAGGACTAGGGATCACCAAAGGCACTCCTCAGCCCAATGTGTCACATCGCAGACTTCCGAGTATCGATCATGAGCCTCATACTGCAGATTCACTGGCTCCAGCTCCAGGCACTGGTACATGGAACGAAATTTCTCCTTGGGACCGACCCATACCCATTGGTATCACTATCCCTACAGACAGTGTTTCTGACTTCAGTCCCTATCAAGGTGCCCATCAGCGATCTGGAAGCGACACCATGGCCACACCGAGCATTGTTATCACTCCAGCTTTGCCGATGCAATCAGTCTGGTCGCCAGACACGCCCTACACAGCATCAGACTATGCATCCAGCGTGTATTCCCGCAATACGTTCAATCCTCAGTTTAAAGATCACAACATCCCCCCTGTTCCAGCCCTCCCGCTTGGTATGGTCGGATTGTCAGGCGCCTCTACAAACGTTCAGCCTGCCCCAGAATCACCAACGCATAACAGAAATGGCACGCTCGACTCCAACGGGACGGCTTTCGAGGAGTATGACGATAGTGTGCAACGCAAAGATCGTGTTATGTCAAGTGACACTTTCTTTGAGGAGGATGAGACACCTTTGTGCGAGAGGACGATTGAGACGTCGCTGACTGTCGACACGTCTCTTTTGCCAACTCCACGACGATCGCAAGGATGGTGGAACGTCATCACGACACCGTTTGTCACAACACCGTTGACTGCCACATGGCCCAAGGATGATCGATATGCCCCACAGACACCTGACGTACCAACCCTACCTGCCCAGTATAGTATGAGTAAAGGGTTGCCTGCAAGCTTGCCTGCTGTCAGCTGGACGGCGATGGAAAAGTCTCCCTACGAGACGAACGATCCGCCTTCCCGTGATGCGCCGTCTACAGCAGTACCCATGCCAGTCGAAGATCGTTCGACGCCTCAACACACCCCTCCGAAGGTGGTAATAGAAGACATCCCTCTGCAACCGGCATATGCAACTGTCGCGCAGAGAAGTCATCAGCAAATGGCAGCGACTCCAGATCGCAGCGTGGTCTCGCCACCGACAACAATGTCTGCGAACCCTGCTGTTAGTACAGCAGCTATGGCAACAGTTCTGATGCCTCGTCCAGCGGAGGAGTCACCACGACCCATCAATATCAACATTGAGCTACAAGATCGACGACCTGATCTCAACGTTCAACTCTTGAACACAAACCCACAGCCAGCGATGCAACAGAGCCACACATCCTGGCCGGCACCGCGTTTGCAGGGCGTAGGGTCATACGCATCCAGGTCCAACAGCCCTTCGCCAAACTTGCCTACATTCGCACCGCCTCCAACCTCTTCTCAGAAGGCATCTCATTTCAGCCACGACGACCGAAACCGATCAAGCTCACGAGCTTCTACACCTGACTTGAAAAGACAGAAGAAGCATCGAAAGGTCTTTGACATAAAGACTATGTTACCATGTCTGAGGCGGAAGCAACAAGAGAAGCCCGAAGAAAAGAAAAAGAAAAAGCGTGGTTGCTTCCTCTGGTGCTGCGGATGCTGTCTTATCCTGGTCGTCCTGCTTGCGATTCTCATTCCCGTCATTGTTGTCTTCTCAAGGAAGAAGGACGACACGACTAAGACCACACCTATCGCAACCCAGCCAGGTGGTGACTCAACTTCGTCGACTTCCGAGTGGCTGACCTTGACAAATTATCCCCCTATTCCTACAGGGGTCTTGACCATTGCTCAACCTGAGGCAGTCGAGGAGCAGAGCGGATGTGTAGCCCCTACGACTCTGTGGAGCTGCGCGCTACCCAAAGAGCTGCAAGATGCAGTGAAGCCCAATAAGCCTGACCAACCCAACTTTGAGATTGAGATCACGTTCGACAACAGCAGCACAGCAAAGCCTTCGACGACACGCAATAAAAAGCGAGCAGCTAATGCAGTCTCGGCTGGCGCGTTTATTCGCTCACGCTTCTTAGGTGCTCGTATAGTGCCCTCGCCATCTCCTGCGCCGCCGAGTGGTGATGACATGGTGTTTCTGGGAAAGACGACAGACGCAAACAGCGCTCCTTTTGATGGCGAAGAGACGCCCTTGTTCGTGTCCTTCAAAGACCCAAAAACTACTGCATCTCGTCTCGCGAAGCGAGCTGGCAGTGATCCCACGAACATCACTGCAGCCATCCCTGCACCGATGCTTAATTCCGATGGAACTGCCGCGCCAGCTAACTTGCTTCCTCTCCCGTCTGGGCAACCGCTTCGGTTGTACAACCGAGGGAAGGACAATGAGCACTACGGCTTCTACACATATTACGACCGATCGATCTTCCTGAAACAAATCAACGGGACCAATCGCGGTGGCAATCCTGCAGACACGGACGGCGGTAGCACAGAAGAAGCTGCCACGCTCCGATGCACATTCTCCGAGACGCGTTTCCTCGTTCAGATCTGGACGCGCAGCCAATCGAGCAAGCCACTGCTGCAGAGCTCGACGCAGAGCGGCTCTAGCGACCTCAAGCGCCCAGGGACCTTCCCTTACCCGGTTACCGTCACGATTGACCGTCATGGCGGTAACGCGGCAAAGAAGAACCTCTACTGCTACCAGATGGAGGGCGATGGTAGCATCAAGAACGAGGCCTCGAAGCGGTTTTTCCAGTTCGAAGATCGCGCGTTTGGAGGTAATCTCGTCAACGGCACTCAAGGGCGGACGAATGTGAGTGGACCCATAGACGGAGGGTCCGGAGGATGCTCGTGCAAGTATCAGAATTGGCTGGGCTGAGGCGTCCAGCCTGTAGTTTCCGTTTTACGAGCATTTTGCCTTGGGTTTGGTGGAGCTCTGCATAGCGTGGGGAGTACGGTTGCCAATTGTCAGCGTGCAGTCTGTCACTGCGTGGCATTGCTTGTCTTTGCTTATTCGTGTCGTGTCGACGAGCGGACCTGGCTTGACATTACTAGCGTAGTCTGGCAAGGACTGCTGGATGGATCCCTGTAAGATAGTATTACCCTTAGAGCACATACCTAATATCAACATCAAACGCATAGTGATCTCAGATTGGCCGCGCTGGACTGAGGAGTGATGTCTTGGATGGCCAGCAAAAACTACATAGCTCAACTGAGCAGCATAGCTCCAGCTGTCGACGAAGTTGGAGCAGAGAATGGAAGACGTAGCTGCCGAAAGCCCATCATCCTTGCTTTCTGAAGCAGTGTGCCCGGCCTACCATCCTCACGGCTTATTCCGACTAACCCTCGTCCAAACGACCCACCTCCTTATTCCCGCCTCCGCTACTTGCCCCAGGGGCGTTGTCAGAACATGTGCGGCAAGAGGGAAGTGGAGTTCCAGGGTCTCGTCAGTCGACGATACTGGTATACCTCATGCTTGACCTCGTTGTCGCAGTGCTTGCTGTACACGTCTTTATGCAGCCACGTTCGATGAGATCAGTATGGATGCAACCACGATCATCGTGCAGACCCGAGAGAGGCCGCGCGATGTGACTTCACGGCATTTCGGAGCAGCACGTTCACGTTGAGCTCGACGACGGGGGTCAGTGTGGTGGGTGGGACTCCGCACCTCAGGCGAGGATCGATGCGCGCGGACCAGGATGCGGCTCCTTTGCGGGCCTTGGCTCTGGACTCTCAGCGAGCGAACACAGCACGTTCTGGCGCTGCGTGCTGTGATTGGCCAGCGTTGGCTTCATGCTCGAAGAGCTTTCGCCGCCAGCTGCGTCGACGGCGGCCGTTCAGAATTGGCATCGTTGTGCCGCGCGGTACGTGTGCGCCACGCGCTGCGAAGCTTTCGGGCTTGGGAGTGCTTGCCTTTGCTGGGCGTAGCCTTGGTCTGCGAAGACTGACGTCGAGCACATCGTGAAGAGCGCTGCGGGCGTGTGTTTCTGGGGAAGTAGGGCTTCGGCAGCAGCTCCAGCACGCTTAATCTAGCAGGTGGAGAGTTGCAGAGCCAGACGCATCTAACAGCACTAATTGCATCCTGTCAGGACGCAGATGGCGGCCCAAAGCGGTCGTTTAGATGGGGCACGCGAGCAACTACCGCTTTGGCCGCGCCGGGATTGCTTGAACTTTCGATTCCAACGAGCCCACCCGAGGCGACCGTGGGGACACTAGAAATTTTCTCGAGAGACGGCTAGGTGCTCGTATATAAGCTATCCAAGGAGCTGCGCTGCTACCGCTCTTCAGCCTCCTCGCACTGAGCGTTCGCACCTGTTGTGCATCTGTGCCTTTGTCATTCTCGCCGCGCCCTACCCCGTGGTCATCCAGTACTTCTTCATTGCCTGTCTTTCAGCATCAGGGACCATCCACGCTGCACTCTGATATCGACATTCGGTATTGACGTCGGCCATCTGCACCATTGCACACAGGGCTTGTCATTACGACGAACCAGCGGAATCCTCGGCATTATTCCTAGTATCTGCCGTTAGCCACTGCGAACTCAATAGCCAGTCAGAAGCAATCACGCACAACGTGCTGCATCACAACACTGTACTTGGGATACCGCAATAGCACCCCCTGTTACAGACCTCGTCGTTGATATCGGATCGCCTCTCTAGAGCCAACGTCATCGGCCAGACTAGGCTCGGACCACAACCAAGGCTCCATTAGCTTGGATTTTCGACCACCTCCACCAGGGCAAAATTTGAGCATATAAGAGCAGTTGAGGACCCTGAGACCACACTACCATTCTTCCCCCATCTGGGCTAGCATATCTACACCACGGCATCTGCACCGCAGCTGCCAACAGCCATAATGGCCACCACACACAGCGAGGAAAACTCGATCCGCGACTATGGGGTCGCAGCACCTCACGGGCCGAACGTGACCGGCCACCACGTCGCGACCCAGGACGTGGATATCCGAGCCGACATGACCTCCAACGAGGCCGATATTTTCCACGCCCTCCTCCACCCTGATGATCTCTACGATGCAAACGGCACGTACTGGGCTGATATGCCCATTGGCAAGCGCATCAAGTTTGTCACCAATGTTGATAAGGAAGAGTACAAGCGAGAGTTCGGTGAGATTTGGCAGATGTTCAAGAAGGATCCCCTTAGCCCTCTCAGCGCCTACTTCAGGAACTACGTGATTCCTGGTGCCGGTCTTGGTCTTGAAGGGTGAGCACCTACTTTTCCCGCTGTTGCATTCGTGCTCCCGTGCTGACTTGCCATAGTTACGTTCTGTTCTCCATTGGTAACATCAGGCCTCTGCTGCAAGCTGCCTTCCCGGCGTGCTGGTCGACATTCGAGATCTGCAACGAAGTCTGGACGCAAGCTGTCGACTACCTCGAGATCTGCGGTATCATTGTCGGTCAGATCCTCGTCGGTGTTATTGGTGACTGGCTGGGCCGCCGCCACGGTCTCATTCAGGACGCCGTCATCATGTTCGTTGGTCTTCTCATGCTTACTGCCGCCTGGGGCGTCACCCAGAACGGCTGGGTCATCTGCTACGTTTGGTCGCTGTTCTTCTACGGTATCGGTGTTGGTGGTGAGTACCCCATGACCGCCACCGCTGGTATGGAGAACTCTGTTGGCTCCGGCAAGGTCTCGACAAAGGAGGACCGTCTGCACCGTGGTCGCAAGGTTACTGGTGCTTTCCTGATGCAGGGCTGGGGTCAATTCTTCAACCAGATCATTCTGATCCTGTTGCTTCTCATCTTCCACTCTGGATCTGCACCTCCTTACTCGAAGACCGTCACCCAGTGGACCTACCGCGTCTCTTTCGCTATCCCCGCCGTTGGTACGCTCTGGCTCGTCTACTTCCGTTACTACAAGATGAAGTCTGCGTCCAAGCAGCTGCAGCTCGCCAAGAAGAAGGCACACGTTACCGGATACGATGTTGCTTCGCTGAAGCTGACTTTCAGCTACTTCGGACCTCGCCTGGTCGCTACTGCCGGTACCTGGTTCGCCAACGACGTCTTCTTCTACGGCAACAAGCTCTTCCAGCACGAGTTCATTAAGGTCATCACCCCCGGTAATGACTCGGTCATGGTCGGCTGGCTGTACAACCTGATCAACGTCGGTGTCTCCCTGGCCGGATACTACCTCGCGTCCATCATGATCGACAACAAGCTGTACGGACGCAAGTGGATGATGATCATCGGTTTCATGGCCGACTTCATCCTCTTCATCGTGCCTGCCTTCAACTTCGAGTTCTTCACTCGCTCCGAGAACATCCACGCCTTCCAGGCCATGTACTTCCTGTCCTCCTTCTTCAACCAGTTCGGACCCAACTCCGTCTCTTTCCTGGTCGCCGCCGAGGTGTTCCCCACACCTGTACGTGCCACCGCCCATGGCTTCTCAGCTGCCGCCGGTAAAGCCGGAGCGCTGCTCGCCTCAATCCTTTACAACTACATCGACACACAAACCAAGTTCTACTTCGTCCCCTGGTTCGGTCTCGTCGGCGCACTTCTGACCTGGGTCTTCCTGCCCGACACCACCGGTCTCGACCTCAAGGAGCAGGAGCGCCGCTGGGCCTGCATCCGCGCCGGTCGCGAGCACGACTACCATGGCATCGCCATCCACTGGAAGCACCTGTCCTGGTGGGAGCGCATGCGTGGCCAGCACAAGG
Source organism: Ascochyta clinopodiicola (assembly GCA_027946445.1). NCBI lineage: Eukaryota > Fungi > Ascomycota > Dothideomycetes > Pleosporales > Didymellaceae > Ascochyta > Ascochyta clinopodiicola. Next base: position 32,469 of record JAPEUW010000279.1, read on the forward strand.
GCTACGACGCTAAGCTCGACTACGATGAGAAGATCAAGGAGATGCGCGCCGAGTGGGTCGAGCGCCAGCAGCACAACTTCTCGGAGAAGAAGGGCTGGGAGGAGGCCCAGCACGACGACCACTTCGAGGCTGAGATCCACAACTACTTCAAGCGCACTACAGATGGTAACGGCCAGACTAGCTCTGGTTTGTTGCAGCCTGCGACGGAGAAGCAGGTCGACGGTAGTGATTCTGGCGCTAGCGACGAGATTACGCGCGAGAAGTAGGCTGGTTTGGCTTGCAGTGTTGTTTCGGCGTACTAGGAAAAGATACCACATGAACGACTAGATTAATGAATGAGATTGTTCTTTACACTCGCCCTGTTCTTACAAGATGACTATGATCAAATCGACCGTGAAATTACTGTGTCCAAGACAGGAATCACGGATAAGAAAGAAGAAAGAAAAAGAAATGTAAAAACAATCATCAGAATAAAGAAAGTCACGCCTTGTCAATCAACTTCGCACACTCGGCGCCGCCACCAACACTTCCAAAGAAGAGCAGGCCCGTGCGAGCAAATAACCACAGTTCTTCACTGAGCAACGCACCACAGCCCCAGAGGAGTGGGACCCAGAACGCAGCATGGGTCCAGACTCAATACAGTCCATACAATGCATTAGCGAATGCTGGGTATGCCGTGCATACATGACAGCAGACAACCACTGCACAGCGTCGAAAGCTGGGGTAGTACCTGCTTACCTACTTGCTTACCTAGTATGAACTTACCTAGTATGAAGCTAGGTAGGTAGGTAAATGGGTGGTCTAACTGAGGCTCGGCTGCGGGGTGGTGGACGGTGGATGGTGACACGACATGACATCTGAAAAGAGGTTGGGACTGTGGTGGCAGGGAACCGCGACTTGAAACCCCCTCTCTGATTCCTCAAGCAACACAGAGGTCGCCTCCTCCAGCAAGGGAGCGCAAAGATAGGGACGGTAGGGAGACGCGGAATATAAAAACGAGGCTGGGCTGGGCTGGACGCGTATGCATCCGAAACAAATGAGGTTTTTTTTCATGATCACTGATCGGTGGACTATTCTTAGTATACGCACAGCCAGCCGGCGATGGATATATATGCAAGAAAGAAGGTGGCGCATCATTGAGATCCTCGGCGTGTGTCGTCGATCGCTGGGGTGATTGCGCGGCTTATCGGTGAGAGGTGTGTGATTGGTCTGCCCCTGGTGTGTGCGGGTGGTGGGTAGGGTGGGTTCGTGCTAGGGATGCGTGGGTTTACGCTACTAAGCACCTCGTTCGATATCTTTGAGCGTCAATCATTCGCTGACAGGCTGACAAGGCTGTTTTACAAACGTAAATTTAGTTCAGAAACGAAGATACGTCATGCTATCCGTACACACAAAGCTGTATGGCCCACCTTCGTAAGCTGCCTGCGGTTGAGCCCGTCCGGCGCTGGCGCTGGCGCTGGTGCTGGCGCTCTCGCTTGCCAACGCTCTTCTCTCATTCACTCCGCCAACGCTGTCGCCCGTGGTACATGCGGTCTCGAGGCTGCAGGCGTACGCAGCTCACCGCCGCAGGTCATTGTGTCACGACGAGCGCCCTTTGTTTCCACGGCTGGAGGCTGGTAGCACGCGGCGGCCAGACAGGCTTTTCGGCGGCGACGTGCTCAATTGCGACTCCTTCCAGGATAGTGTCGCCGTGTCCTTGGCCAGATGCTTGTCGCTTCCCTGTCTTGACAATGGTGGGACGTGCGTGCATTCGTTGGGTGCATTCGCTGGAGGCGGGAAGGGAGGCAGTGAAACCAGCTCGCCAGCCCAGCAGCCGCGCTCCTGCGGTCAATAAATAGAGTGCATTCCTCCCTACCTTGCCTGCCTCTCTTCTCTTCACCCAGTCCATCCATTCAACCAAAGTCTTCATCTCGACCGGTGTCATCTCTATCTCACTCTCATCAACACCAACACCACAACAACAACCACACACTCCAACCGTCAACATGCGTTTCGCCATTTCCGTCGTTGCCCTGGCTGCTGTCGTCGCCGCTCAGGTCCAGCCCATCTCCCAGATCAGTGATGGTCAGATCCAGGCCCCTCCTGCTACTGCCACTGCGCCTGTAGCTTCTTCTGCTCCTGTTGCCTCATCTGCTGCCGTCTCCACCCCCGCTGCTGAGACTTCAGTCACTCCCGTCCCCCTGCCGACCCCTGGTAAGTCAAACTACATCAGTATGCATCATGACCTCTTCTCTAACACCGCGCCAGTCACTCCCTCTTCGGCACCTGTCGTCAGCTCCGTCTCCGTTGTCGTCCCCACGCCGGTCTCTTCGGCACCTGTCGTCAGCTCCGTCTCTGTTGTCGTCCCCACGCTGGTCACTTCGGTCGCTTCCCCTGCCGGCAACACCACCGTACCCATTGCCACCTCCGCTAGGCCCAGCAGCGGCGCAGCTTCCGGCACTGCCTCATCTGGAGGCGCCAGCGGTACCTCGTCTGGTATCCCCGAGTCTAGCGGCGCTGCTGCGGCCAACATGGTCTCCGTCGGCGGTCTCGTTTTCGCCGTCGGCGCTGCCTTCTTCGCATAGACGGATGATACCATTTGTTGCGACACTTTTCCATTCTCATGATACGGCGGCATGTGACTTGCTAGCGCTATGCTGGCGTCGCACTGTCCTTTAACGACCACACTCTTCGGCACATAATCTCCTTCAACAGCTTGTTGCATGGTCGGCTATTTCGAAAAGCTGGAGTATTGATTGCATGGCGGATAATAATGGGTTCTAGCTTCACACGGATGGGCGCGGGATGGATAATGACTACATGGATCCGCTAATGCGCTTACGTCTACGGATGTCGTGGCAGTCGTGTATAGATAGTCTTGAACAAATACAGACTCAGCGCCGAGAGGTGCTTCACATTGTTGTTTTTGCTGTGCTCGTGGTGTGATTCGGCCTGTGATAGGAAAACCGGTTCTGACCCATGTTGACTCGTGGAAAAACATATTGCATTGCGTTTGATGGCGGCCGACCGCGGTCAAATCACGCACACGTCTTGTTCGTTTCGTCATTCTGTTATCTTCTCCCCTCCAACCGTTGCTCTCAACGTTTCCGCGACGCCTCCGGGAGGCGTGCATTAGCCTCGCAACCACTACACAGTAGTCCACCAACCGGAGTCGCGCCGAGCCCCCAATTCAGTCAGGAACCCGCGTCTACCAACGTGCGCTAGGGAGGTGGTTTATGGAAGTGGACATGATGTGCAGATAGGTGGTGGTTCCTTTTGATGAAAGGAGGTAGGTAATTAGGTGGTAAGGAGGGGTGGGGTAATGAGATGGATGGAGATGGATGGAGATGGATCTATAGGGATAGGGAAGCAGGACTATTGGACAGTCATTGGGATTAAGAGAGATGGAGAAAGTGTGCTGTGTTTATAACGCATTGGTGGTGTTTGGTACGTGTAGGAAGTTTGTTTATGCTGTGCTGTGCTGTGCTGTGTGTGTATGTATATGGGAATTTTGAGGTAGGTGAATTGGATTGTATACGCACTCGCTCGCTCGCTCATTCGGCCGTTCATGTCGTGTCAGTTCATCTCTTCATCTCTCTCGTCTCGTCTTGTCTCACCACGTCATCATCCCGTCCCAAGTCGACAGCGTCATGCATCCTCGTCGTACCGTCAACTACGCCACCACCAACTCCAGCACCGCATCCAAACTCCTCGGATGTCTCCAAACCCCCTCCACCCTAAACCCCACACCCTCATACAACGCCACATGCTCAGCAACAGTACGATGCCGCGCCCCCAGCGACGCCATCAGCTCCCAGTCCAGCGCCGTCTGGCTCCAGTGCGCGCCCTGGTTGGGGACCACGAAGTCGTTGATGAGCAGCTTCGAGTAGCCGCGTTTCATGGCTGGGAGGAGGGCGGTCAGGATCTGGGACACGGTGGCGTCGGGCCAGTCTTGGATTATGCTGTGCAGGAAGTAGACGCGTGCTCCTGGGGGTGGGTCAGCGTTGATGTTTGTGTGAAGGGGTGAGGATGGTTGGGACCTTTGATGGGTTGCTCGGTCAGGAAGTCATGGGCCATTTTCTCGTCACCGGCGTCTACGTGCGCGAGCTCAATTATCTCAGGGCGGTCTTGCAGGACTAGTTTCCCTGGGATCTGGGACCCGAAGGCGGCGCGGAGGCCTTTGATGTCGTGGCCTGTTCCGCCGCCGACGTCGACGAGGAAGACTGGTTCCTCGCTGCTGTTCTCGTCGCCTGTGGGTGTTTCGGCGCCGGTGATCAGTCGCTCAGCTACGGGGTAGTAGTCCGTGTCGAACCACCGCTGGCGCCCCATACTCCACACGCCCATCATGCTGGCGAACCGCCGCCCCATCTCGCGATCTACCTTGTCGAAGTACTCGAAGTAGTGCATTCCCTTGCAGTTGAGCGCATGCTGGAACGGCGCATCGACGCTGGAGTTGGGCGTCTGAAATGCATTCGCGCGGAAGTAGCTGGGTCCTGCGTCGAGCGCGGGCTGGAAGTTATCGACGATATACAGAATCGTGTCCTGGTACTTTTCGCCCGCGAAGGCGGAAGACGTGGGCGAGGGCGCGAAGACGTCAGGACCCAGTTCGCGCACCGTCGACATGGCCGCCAGATGGCGCAGCATGCGCGCTACGAGGACTGGGTCGACGGCGCCTGCTGGTGTGCAGCGCGCTGCGATCGAGACGCTGGGCTCGCCGGTCGCGGGCGTGGATTCCATGGCTTGGAATAGTTTGATTTCTACCGCCAGGCGTACCACGGCTAGATGGGTGGGTTGCGCCCAGAGGAGCTGGAGGGCGGTTTCGGTCGGGTGCTGAAGCTCTGCTATCAGGCGTGATGCGGCGGATAGAAGACCTTCTCTTGCGCCCTGCGATCCATTCTTGAGGCCATCGCCGAGAGATGTGATCTCGCTGAGTATGTCGAGGGTGGTTTGTGAGGGTGGTGAAGCGGTCGCCATATTGAGTGATATTTCCTAATAGAACACTTCTGTCTGATTCCTGCAGTTCCTGGCTCTTCCTCTGACGACCTCTACGCGATTCAAGTCAAGGAGTCAGGGTCCGCAACGTTGCGGATAGGATGTGGGGTGACCTCATGGCAAAGCCTCGCAGGATCGCGATCTAACCCGCAAAAAGCCAATAGCGCGAGCGTCGACAAAGTTGGTCGTCAGCGAAGGATGCGCGAGGCGTGACAAGAAGCCTGCTACTGCTGCTGGCGCCGCTGCTGCGAGAATTAAACCTTGCAGAAGCTTTTCCTGCTCACTTCCTGCAAAAAGCAGCCGCGCCGCCATCATGCAGGTCCATCACGATGGTAGAACCAGTCTGTCGGGATTTGATTCTGGGGTCGATGAGTCGCACGACTACGATCAGGATAATGACGCGCATCACGTTATTCAGCCCCAGACCGATGCAGACGAGGCTTCGACGGATACGGATGAAGGGTGCGTTGCAGCAGTGCTTTGCATTGATTTTTAGGCTTACAATCAACCCAGATACGCTGATTCCGATGCCTCTTCGTTCCTGTCGTCGATTCTGTCAGAAGTACGGCACGGCGTCGAGATTGAAGGCCGCCTGTATCCCTCCTACGGCAAACATGAATACGGCATGCCTATTGATGAGAAAGAGCTGGATCGAAATGATCTGCAGCACCACAAATACCACCTCCTGCTCAAAGAACGACTCTTTGTCGCTCCCATCCCAGAAGACCAGCTAAACACAGGAAACAGCAGGATCCTCGATCTCGGCACAGGGACGGGCATCTGGGCCATGGACATGGCAGACAAATATCCTTCTGCTGAAGTTCTGGGCGTGGACATCGCTGCCACACAACCCCCCTTCGTACCGCCCAACTGCACGTTTGAAATCGACGACGTCGAAGAGACCTGGCAGTACCGCGCTGCACACTTTGACTTGATCCACGGCCGCGACCTGATGACTGCGGTTCGCGACTGGCCCCGCTTGCTCAGGCAGGCATATACGCACCTCAAGCCCGGAGGCTGGATCCAGCTGTGCAGCACGATTCCTGGCGCGCTGTCCGACGACAACAGCATCCCCCCTAACAGCGGCTACGTCGAATCCGGACGCTTGTACTATGAAATTGCGGAGAAGATGGGTGCGCCGCTTGATGCGCCCAAGCAATGGGCGGCGCAGATGCGGGACGCTGGCTTCACGGGTGTGCATGATGAAGTGTACAAGCTGCCCATGGGGCCCTGGCCGCGGTCGAAGCGGCTGAAGACGGTGGGCAGGATGGAGCAGATTATGATTTTGGACGGCGGGTTCGAAGCGTACATGTTGAGGGGGTATACGCAGGTGCTTGGTGGCCGGCCAGAGGATCTGCAGGACACGCTTGCAGACGCGAAGAGGGAAGTCAGCGACCCGAGTATTCATACGTATGTGCAGTATTGGATAACATATGCGATGAAGCCGTTTGAAGGGTAGGAATGAGGTGCTGCTTTGGTCATGGAGTTGGTGGCGTTGGATAGATGGGATTGTGCCGCTTGTAACTACTACGTAATGTCTACCTCGCTTCTATAACTTGTGTGAGCAGCTGGCCTAATGGGTTCAGGCCTTGTTCGGCGGTGAAAATGCGCTTGGGTATCTCGAATTCGACTTCTGGGTCTTTCTTCAGGTCTCTGTCCAGCTCGGTGTCGAGGAGCTATATGAATCAGTATGACGGACGACGGATGAGCGAAGGCACTTACAGCTGTGTAGGAATGATCCAGAAAGTCTTCCAGGTTGTAGGAGCGTTTTGTGAACTGCTCAGAGATGATCTTCGCTAATGTTGCAACGTTGGGGTGGTAGTGTGACTGCAGTGCCTCAAGCTCCCAGACGCTGCTGTCGATGGCGTTCGTCTCCATGGGATCCAATTCGCTCATGTCGAATGGATCGTCCATGCCCTCCTCTTCCAACTTCTCCTTCAACGCGTCGTCGCGAACCTCACGGTGCATCATCAACGTACAGGCGGGGTGGCGCTTGAACATGTTGTAGACCCAGGGGATGACAATGACAACACCGGCAGGCGGACCGTGCAGCGCTAAGCGTGAGAGACGTTTGATGAAGCTGGCGACAAGACCAGCCGGCAAATGTGTCGAGGACATGAAGGTGTCCAGCAGCCTGAAGAAGCGCGATCGATGTTTGGAGTGTAGGAGACCTTCATCTAGCAAGGAGTAGAGCTTCAGATAGAATGATGGGTAGTCGAGGTTCTTCTCCGAGATCAGGTAGTAGAGTCCAGACAAGGCGAGCAGCGAGGTTGCACCACCGACGTCGTACGAGTCGGTCAAGAAGTCCATGAGCATCTCGGGCTGCTGGAACCACGGGGCGATTTGGTAGGAGAAGGTGGTCAGGATGGCCTTGCGCTGGTCTTTGTTGAGCCCGGCGCGCATCGTCGCCAGCCAGGCCTCCTGCGCCTGGACCTTGTAGACCTGCAGCGTGGGTCTCGAGCTCTTCGACTGCGACTCGGTGTGGTAGTTGTTGATGTCGTCTTTGGACTGCGGCACGGTGTCGAGCGACAGCAGCAGGGAGAGACTGTTGGAGGCGACGAGCTGCTTCGCTGTGTCGTCGAGGTCGGTGGCGAGCACGTTCTTGATGGTCTTGAAGGTGTGGAAGCGCACGTCGTCGAAGTGCTTGAAGTACTTGTCGGCGAACTCGTCTCGGTTGGCGTCGCCGTCGGGCAGGAAGAGGAGCGTCTCGATGAGGCGGGAGAGGGGCCCGTTCTTGAGGCTGTAGTCCTTGGTGGCCTTGGACTCTTCCTTGACGAGGCGCATGAGCAGGGTGAGGGCGACGGACTGCTTGGCGGGGCTGTCGCTGTGCAGGAAGTTCTGGAGCAGGGCGTCGAGGAAGTCGCGGTAGCGCTCCTTCAGCCAGGAGACGACGAGGGCCTCTGCCTCGCCCATGCCCTTGCTCTTGACCATGTCGCCGGCGGCGAGCAAACGCGAGAAGACCCTGCAGAGGGCGACGGCAGCGAGGACGGGCGCATCGTCGTCGGCGTCGAGCGAGGTGGTGCAGCGCTGGAGCAGGGTCGCGATGTTGTTGTAGTGGCGGCGCGACTCGAGGATCTGGGCTTCGAGCTGCAGGATCTCGGCCTGGAGGTCGTCGCCGTTGGTGGTGGAGGGCGACTTTTGGCGCTTCTTGGACTTTGCTTCGCGGCGCTCTGCTTTGGCCGGGTCTCTCTTGCGCTTGACACCTGAGGCGGCGGTGAGCTTTGTGCCCGACATATCGTAATTGCTGTGGGTGGTGTTTGTCGAGTGTCGTCGAGTATCACTGCTGTAGATGTGGACGTGGTGGTGCTGCGGCGCACAAAAAAGTTCAGCCCCAATGCGGCTAGCCCCCGTGGCTCGCGACCTCAACCTCACGGCGGAAGAAGCTTGCAGTCGACCGTCACCACCTCGACCCTCCCCACTCTTCATCCGCAGCAATGGCTTCTCGTCTCGCAAGGAGCGCGGTCGGTACGTCGCAGCCCGCCGATGCCACTCTGATGCCATTGGCCCCCTAGCCCCTTCACCGTCACCCTCGTTCGCATGCTCACTCCGCACAGGCGCCGCCCGTCTTCGCCCTGCCCTTCCTCTCCGCACCGTGCCCTCGCTCGCCGCCCACGCCCGCTTCCAGTCCTCGCAGGAGGACCCCAAGAAGAAGGCCCAGAGCATCATGGAGGCCATCCCCGTCCCCGGCAACAGCCCCCTCACAAAGGCCGCCGTCCTGTCCGCCGGCGCCGGTCTGTCCGTCGCCGCCATCAGCAACGAGCTCTACGTCGTCAACGAGGAGTCCATCGTCGCCCTCTCGCTGCTGACCATCTTCTGGGCCGTCGGCAAGTACGCCGGCCCTGCCTGGTCCGAGTACGCCCAGCAGCAGGTCGACAAGATCTCGGGCATCCTCAACTCGGCCCGCGCCGACCACACCAAGGCTGTCCAGCAGCGCATCGAGAGCGTCCAGGACCTCGGCGGCGTCATCGACATCACCAAGACCCTCTTCGAGGTCTCCAAGGTACGCCCACCCATACGGACACACACGGGAGACGCATGGCTTGGCTAACACCACGCAGGAGACCGCCAAGCTCGAGGCCCAGGCTTTCGAGCTCGAGCAGAAGACCGCCATCGCGCACGAGGCCAAGACCGTTCTCGACTCGTGGGTCCGCTACGAGGGCCAGGTCAAGCAGAGGCAGCAGCGCGAGCTCGCCGAGTCCATCATCGCCAAGATTGAGAAGGAGCTCGAGAGCCCCAAGACGCTCAAGTCGATCCTCGACCAGTCCATTGTCGACGTTGAGCGTACGACCCCCTCACCCTTTTCTTGTACCCGTTACCCGTACTAACAAACCCCAGGCATCGTCGCCCAGAAGGCATAAGCGCCCTACTCTAGACAAGCCGTGTTACATAAATCTGTGCAATAGTCAACTGGTTCAATAAGACTACCCTAGGCTTGGAGAACAGCCGAATCGATTTGTTTTGTTGGTCGTTTCGTAGTGTATTCTAGTGATGTGAATGCAGAAGCTCGACGCGCATCAACTGTGCTTGATCCTTGGCAGTACTCCCGAACAGCCAGAGAGAATTGGACTTGAACACTGATATCCTAGATCCAAGACCACTAGTCTTGAAGCAGCACGCCTACAGCTTCGACCCACCCCTCCCCTCCAACAACCCACCAATAGTCCGCGCC